>VYZP01018862.1:14545-101779 GCA_013400635.1 Hypocryptadius cinnamomeus | reverse complement strand
GCAGGTTTTTGTAAAAAAAAAAAAAAAAAAAGGGGAGAAGAAAAGAAAGGCAGGTGATCCACTGTTTTTCTTCTATGATTGCTTAAACCACCCAATCTGAAGCCAAGGTGCTGAATTTCCAAACACTCTTTATAGGTGATTTCCCTTCCCCTTCTCACATCCTCAAGAAAAGCCTGATTTTCATAACCACTGTATTTGGGGGTTTTCTTACTCTCTCTATATTTTTTTTTACCATGTAAGAAGTTTTAGATCAGACTTATAAAAAACACTGAGGAATATGACTGTCCATCCAAAAGTTATCATTCTTATGGGATAATTTGGCTAATGAAAGTTTAACTGTATTTCAGAGAACTGTGCGCCATTGTGGTGCATTATTTTTGTACCGCATAGCTTGTGCTACTAAGAAATTGTAGCTGATACAGAGTGATATGGGAGGATGCCAGCTGGATTCAGATAATTTAATCAGATTACTTTGACTTTGAAATCTCTTCATTGGTTTATGATAAAATTTCCTATTAATTTTAGGGCATTCCTTCTTACTTTTGAGGCGTCTAACAGCATTATCTTGAAACCTCAGAAATTATTTGAGAAAGAAGAGATATTTCATGTTCCCTTTCTTACTCTGTTCTCCTCTAATATATTTTTTCAGACATTTCAGCTTGTGTAACTTTGGGATGGATGTTGAATAGTTTCTGAAAGTATGTGAGTACATTTTATTTTGAAGGCTGTTGTCCACATATCCAAAACCTCCTGCTTTTACAGATTTGAAAGTCTTATCTCCATTTTCATATGCAGTCCTTCCTACAGTTTTGAAACTTGAAAGTTTCTTGTTTGAATAAAAAATGTGCTGCTGCAAAAACCTGTAAAACATCAGCTACAAATTCAGTTTTCCCCCCACATTGATACACTGGGGTGGATCATAACAGCTACCGGGAGGGCAGCTTGGGTGGAAGAAGAAAGTGACTTCTAACGCGGGATACCACAAGCAGAAGGAAGAATAAATAACTGAAGCTTAACTGACTTCACATTGCATGGAAAAAATACCCACCAAAAGGACATGAGACAACAGAGCCTCTGCCTAGCAGGTAATTGTGATTCCAACAGGAGATGTCTTCACGGCAAGACGAGACAGACTCTCCTGAAGTACAGTGTTGGCAGCGTGGTGGCACTGGAGAAGGTGGCACTGAGGGCCCCAGCCAGGTGTCTGGTGATCTGCTTCCCTTCCCAGCACTTCTCCATTGCCTTCAGCCTCTCCTGCTCCCAGGGGACACACAGGCAGGAGGCTGGCAGGGTGCCCACTGCATTGCACAGGAAGGAACTGGGGCCAAGACAACCACTAATAAACCCCAAATCAGCCCTGGTGTGGACATGGGACAGATGGATGCACCAAATAAGGACAGCCAGGGTCTGACTTCCAAGGGTTTGAGCTTATCTGGGCCTGCTTGCTCGCTTCTTATCAAGTGGGGATGTATCTGGTGCCTGTGCCGGTGCCGGTCCTGACTGGTTTTTTTTCAGCTTTCATTACAGAAAAAAGGGAACTTCTGCTCGGTTTAAAGAGCAGGGGTGGGAAGAAAACCCCACTGACAGCATATGCCTTATGAGAGCACTAGCACATTCATTGTGAAAGTGATGGGCAGCTAATGATGTCAGCGTAGGAAAAAACCCGAAGCGTGTTTGTTTTCTTCTTTCTCAAAAGCTCTGGCCTGAGAAGGGGCTGCAGAAACAATCACTGCCTGGGAAATGAGGGCAGTATTTAAAAAAAAAAAAAAAAAAAGAGGTGGGGGAGAAAAGAGATATATAAGTAGTGCCAGCTGGATGTGAAATAAATCTGGCATTTCAAAATAATGAAAATATTTCTTTCCCATTCATTTGGTCTGGCATGTAACATCAGTGCTGTTGCCACATTGTTATTCAGAGTTAGCATGCCAGAAAGGAGACACCAGCAGAGACCCAGTTGCTGCTCAGCCCCCCCAGAACAGGACACTAGTGTGGGACAGTGCTGCAGATACAGCACCACAGGGAAGGATGCTCCAAGCAGGAACACTCCCCAGATCCAGGGCAGCAGATGGAAAGGGGTCCTCAGAAAAGAAAAAAAAAGCCTTTGCAATTTGCAGCCACTGAAAAAGGGGAGGGGCAGCTGCAGCTGAGACAGAAGGATGGCAATGGCACAAGCTTTTCTATGTAAAACCTTGCATTATTTGAGTCAGCCTAGTTCATTCGGTAGGCATTTTAGGTCTGAACTTCCTATACAGAGAAGATGAGAAAAATCTCCCCAAAAAGTAAAGCACAGACTTGTGTCAGGCTCTGTTGGCTGCTCTGATCACCCCAATTTGCAACAGGAGGATTCAACTTCTTCAGTCTTCTCTAGCTGACCCTTGTTCCAAACCTCCAACTCTCCTGGAGTTATGCTGCCACTGGTAAGTGCTGCCAAAACAACGAGGAAAAGCAACTTTCACTTCCCTGTGCTATGGACACACACACACACACCTGCTGCCTTTTCTTCAGGCAAGTCTGGGAGATGTGGGAATGAAGAGCCATTCCAGTGAAGGATGCACCTTGTTGAGCAAGTAAACCTGGAGGTGTCGAGCAGGGAAATACATTCCACACTTTGCTTTAATGCCTGCTCTGGGGCTGCTCTGTGGTTAAGATGAGCCAGAGATGCTGGAGAACCAGAAAAGCCCGAAGTTTGGGAGAGCACAGGGGTGCAGGCTGTTCCCATGCCAGGACAGGGGTCACAGAGCTGTTCAGGAAGAGGTGGCACCTCCCCATCTGGGAGAGGCCATGTGCTCAGCCTCTCAGACCCTCCCTCCACCCTTGGGCTGGGGTTGACATTGTCACTGCTTTTGTGAAACAAGACATGCCAAAAGCTGTGTGTCACACATTCCGGTTTTCAGCTGGAATGGACTTTGCAAGGGAAGACTTCAGACCTACCTGGACAAGGAGCAGAAGGATACTGGTGAAGAAGAAGGACCAAAAACAAATTGGGAAAAGCAAAGGAGTCTCCATGGGTTGATTTAAAAAGGAAGTTGCTGTAAATCAAGCTGAGTTAGACCCTGCAAGCATATCAAGAAGCTAAGTTCTTTCTGTGGTATAAACAGAAAGCAGACAAGAGGTGAGCAACGAGGCAGTGATGAAACAGGCAGGAGATGTTCAGATAGGGCATCAAGTTAAAAACCCACCATCATTCAGTTTTCTATAAGCAGATGTTAAATACTTGGGATAAAACCAGGGAAGTTCTTAGGAATTAAGGCTTGAAAATTCAAGGGGTGTCACCACAGGTAAAAACAAAGCCAGTCAGTGCACCTTACCAGAGATAAGATCATCTCCCTGCCAGAACCCCTAAAGCCTCATTCACTAGTTTGCATGAAATCTTTAATCGAACCTTCACTACTTTTTCTTTAAGCCTGCTCAGTCAGAGGTGCTAACCCAGATTTAGAAAATGGGAAATTATTTCTAGCCAATTGGCCACTGTGGCCTCGATGTTAGGAAGAGCCCAGAACAAAATTTGAAGGGCAAATAAAAATTAAGAGGGTGTTCAGGGTGAAAAACCCTCCAAACCATGAAATTCAGACTAGGTTTAGCAGGGGTAGCTCAAGCCAGACTAGTCTGAATGATAAACAATAGATGGGTAGATAATTAGTAGATAATTCATTTTCTACACAGGAGAGATTCAATAGATCCAATGCAGCTGGATTTCAAGAGATGCTTTTGGTGTATAGATACCTGGAAAATTATCAGGAAAACTACAGAAGACGGGCATTAGTGTAAGAATTATGAGATAAGTAAAGGTATGGCTCAGTAAGAAACAGCTTTTGTGTTTTAAGGGAGCATCAAGCTGGAGGAACCTGCCAATGGCATTCCTTACACATTGGTCCTGGATTTGCTATTCTGCAATACCTACAGGACTGCTTTTGGCACTGACAAGTGGGAGCACCCTGGTGAACCCTTCTTTATTGCACTGCCACGACAGAGCAAGATCAGGGCAGTTTCTGTGAAGAACTGTCTGAGTTTGCAGAGCAGGTTGTTGTGTGCAGGATGAGACAGGGCAGCACAGAACTGCAAAGTGATGCACAAAGGACATTTTGTGCTGTGCTCTGGGAAATTTGTCCATTGAAAGGCATCTGGCCTGGACAGACCTGAGCACTGGACTTGACTATGGAGAACAAATGCAAGGTGGCTGTGAAAATGCAAAGCTGACCTAATAGGTACAAAAGCTAGCATGGAGGAAGGACATTATGAGCCCTAATAAAGATGCTGGCAAGCCTTGACTTGCACAACTCACTTTCCTGAGAGAGATATTTTACTGAAATGAAGTGCAAATAATGATATAAAAATGGGAGAAAAATTACCTAATTGATGAAAGGTAAATAAAATATTTGGCCTGTTTTCCTTAGCAAAACTGGGGCTGTGAATAGTTATGGTTGCTGTCTATTGAAATAATGCAGGTAAGCCCAAAGGAGGGATACAAATTATTTAAGCTGGGTAGATGGTCTACACGAAAGCAAATGTGTCTGAAGTGTCTGATGTTAGCTAAGGCTGGAAATGAGAGGATGTCTGCTGCCTGAGAGCAGCGAGGCTCTGAGACAACCTCAGCCTTCAGACAGAAGCAAATGTCCAGTTGTCATGAAGACAGATTTTGAGGAGGGCAAGAAAGAACTGTAAGTAAGGGGGCAAGACTTGAAGTTATACATTTAATTCCCACCCTATCTTCTTCTGTTTGAGTAGCCAGCGATCCCTTGATGAGCCTCACAGCGGACTCTGTTTGCTCTGTGCTATATCAATGTTTATCTCATTCGCAGCAGAAAATGCAAAACTGGGAAATGGGAATTTCATTTGGAGTCAGAACGCTGCGGTGCCCTCACTCACAAGCTCTGAAGGGCAGAACTGCCTCTGGGTTCCAGCAGACTATTCTTCAGTCATCTTCCATTCATCTTTTGGAATGAGAGCTAAGTAACTCCTGGCCTGTTCCGTAATGGAGAGACTAGCCTCTCTACGAGGTAAAGACATTTCCTTTCTTTGCTTGAAACATCATGAGCTTTCAAACTTGGCAAGGCTCTTTTGTGTTCGATCTAATAATAAACCCAAACCATCCATTGCACAAAAGTAATGAGTCTGAACTTGCCTGAACTTGCCTCAGGGAGCTGAGATCCAAAGCTCTGTCATTCCCTCAAAAGCCTTTCTCCTTTTTGCAAGGACAGGATGTTGTTGTGACAAGGCATCCTTGCTGTTTGCTCAGCCTCTCTGCCTCGTGATGAAATCCCTCTATAGCGACTCTGGAGGTCCTACTTCAGCTCCGATTTTTGGGCATACAAAGTGCTGCACAACTAATCTCCGCTCTTTTCTATGAGTGATTTATGGAGGCTTGACGGACATTGAGACTCAGCACATTCTCTGTTTTCCAAATGTTGGTGCTATGAGAGGGGCAGTTTTCCTGCCAGTGGGAACCTGAAAGACCTGATGGACTTTTCTGGCAGGACTCAATGTCATGAAAGGGCCGCCAAGGCGCCCGCGGAGCAAGCGGAAGTACAAATGTGTGTTAGCTTTGACTTCCACTGGGAATGACAGAAAAAATATTTTGACTTGATTTTACAGTTCAGTTTCTTGTTAGCACAAAGTGAATGCTCAGCCAGTGATCAGAAATGCCCTTGCTTAATTTGCATCAGTTCCTGTCCAGTTATTAGGCACAATTGACGTGAGAAGAACAAACAAACAACCTCCACATTGAAGAGCGAGTGAAATACTTCTTCTTTTCTCATCAACTCTTTTGTTGTGATACCAGCTCTTCTTAAAAAAGAGAATGATTCTTGTGTCGTCATGAAGAGTTTGCTCTGGGAAGGGAGGAGGGCAGTCTGCAATGTTTGTTCTGGGTATCTAAATTTAAATGACTAACTTAAGCACATAATCTCCCTAGGCTGCCTCTAAAAACCAGTGGAGAGGGAAGGGCTTCTCTAATGAGCAGTTCAAAGGCTCTTGCTTTAGCGAGCAACATTTTATTACCATGCCATACAGTGTTATAGGTGCTTAGGGTTTTATTTTGCCTTCTTGCTTGTTTCTGTTCTCCAGTAGGATGTGAAAAGGAAAACCAATAAGTTCTTTGTGTATGTGGATTTGTTACCATATCTTCCTATATTTCATTATGCAAATCACAAAATTACTAGAGCACAAGGGAATGAATTAGGTGATTTCCTTCCCCCTTGTATAAAACAAACATTCCACTCTGATGTGAAGTTTGAAGCTCAGCAATTTTTACCTGTGTGGGAATGGAGATCACTGGTAGAATCCCTTATACTTGATTCTGGAAAGTGAATTTGGGCTCATACAGGCCTGATCTAAATGTCATGGAAATCTGGAAGCCCATGGTTTAGCAACAGTTACACTAAATTGTTCCCAAATCCATTTAGTCCATCATCCTATTTAGTGCAGAGGAGATCACCAGCAGATGCTTTTGGTGAATGCTGGAATGGGTTTGCAACTGGCAGGCTGGGACATTTGGTCACATCCTAATCCTCCACAGACAGCAGCCAGCTGAATCAGCTCTGACACGTGGATGCTACTTTCTCTTCTGCATGTTTTCTTAACATTAACCATTTAAAATAAAAGATTTCTTACTGTCCATATAATAGGGAGAAGCTGTAGCTACAATATCTTGCTTTTAGAAATGTATCATCCTTATACAAAAATCAAAGAGAAAAGGTTCAGATGAAATGACTGAGAGTACTCAGAGAGCAGTTACCAGGTGAACACTGTCAAATGGGAAAGATTTATGGAGCTGGCTCCCATGGGATATCCCTAGGCCTGGGTTGAGGCCTATTCAGTATTTTCATTAATAATTTGGATGAAAGGGTAGAGAGCCCTTCTGTTAGAGTTTCAGCTAAGAGGAGAGACACCAGGGAGTAGGGGATTAGTGCTCGGGAGATCTCAGTAATTAGAGGAATGGTCTGGAAAGAAACAGGATGCAATTTAGTGAAGACAAGCACAAATCTACACCTATGTTGAAATAATCAGCTCCACAGGCACACGGTGGGAGCGAGAAGCCAGATAAAGCTCTGCTGCAAAGGAGGCTCTGGTGGAGCAATGACTCAGCTGTGGAAGGAAGGAGCACTGGGCTGGCTTGGACAGATGGGGATGTCACACGTTAGGTGTGGGGGATAAGCCCTTCAGCTGGATCACTGGGACTGGTTTTTGGCATTCCACCTTGGGAAAGGTGTGACTGCAAGTCTCAAGGGAGAGCAAGGCTCCAGATGGGAGAGTGAAAGGCTTTGTATTTAGCCTACGGTAAGCAAAGCTGAAAGGAGACACAATACCAGTCTTCAAGAGCAGTCAGTCTGCCAAAAGGAGGAAGGTGGTGAGCTGTTCTGTGTCCAGAAATTATCCTCTGTGGTTTAGCCACGGTTTTCTGTGGTTAGAAAAAAAGAGAGAGGGAGAGAGAAATTGAGATGGTAGATAAGTTGACTTTACTGCTTTACTTATGAAGTGCCTTGGGGCATAAAGCACATGATCAAACATAGTTGAGTTACTGTAGCTTAATGAGTTATTGCCTGTTGGCTGAACCATACTAATTAACCATGTGTGTGCTCAGCCTGCCTCAATTGCCAGATGAAATGGTCTCACTTAAATACTTGGGTTTTATTTTGCAGGAGGCAGCCCAAATGGTTATGTAGGGTCAATGATAACAGCTCAGCTGATGGAGGGGTGACTTCTAGGGGATGGAAACTTGTTCTTTAGTGCTCAGCAATAACACTGCTGCTGCTATATCGGGGAATAATAAAATGGGGCTGACAAGGGAGGAGGAGCAGAAAACAGACCTAAATGCATATGTTACTTCACAGGTTTATGTCAGTTGAAAGGGGCTCTATACGAGTGTATTGAAAATGTAATAACACCGAATTTTGTAAAAGATATCAGTGGGTTTTTGTTTGGGAAGGCTTGCAATATGGTGATTTTAAAAATACAGCATTAAGAATTCTATAGAGCACTGCACATTTCTCTTACAACTGCACATACACTTGCTTTAAGAGTGCTCTTTTTTTTAGTGTTGCTAAAAAAAAGCACTTGTTCTTTTCTTTAGTGTTTTCCAGTAAATTATTCTTTTTGGCTCACACCCACACAGTCCTCTCCAGTTGTTGCTCTTTGCCATCAGTGATGGCTGTTGTAGTTTCTGCATTCAATGAGTTGTCCTCTTCCTCTTACTCTGATAAGTAGTAGCTGCTGGAGTGGAGCCTTCCTGGTTCTGCTAAGTGTGGGGTGTTCTTCAGGTTCCTCTGCCTTCCTCGCCACCTTCCTCCCTCCCTTCCTCCTTTTTCTCCTTTGTGGCTGTTTTTCCACTGCTGTCACAGTTTGAATTATGTGGCTGAGGATGAACATTTGGATGTTGCAATCGCTGGGAAGTTTTTGGTTCACAGCAGTGCTCCTGTCTGTGTTGTCCCATTGAAGCAACTTATCCTTTTGCTTCCAGCATGCCATCTAGGCAGGCAGCAGGCTTGGCAAGTTTGCTTTGCAGACAAGACACACTCGACAAGTGCTATGTGAAATGGAAGCAGAGACTTCTACTTTGTTAGTTTGTTGCTATTTTATGTCATCGCACAAATTAGCCCGGAAGGGGACCTGAGGAAGTTATCTGGTTCTTTTCTGTGCTCAGGGCAGGATCAAATACATCCCTGCCCTTTTTGGCTGATTTTTGCTTAACTTGTTTTTGAAGTCCTGCATTGCTGCAAACTCCCAGCTCCCCAGACAACCCTTCTCTGTGCTTTCCTGCATTTGACCACTCTATCTGATCCAAAATACATAGCTGAGGACAAGTTAACACATAATTAAGCCTAAACCAGCCAAACTACATTCATTTGCTGCTGTGATCCTTTCAATTTTCTGTAGGAAAGAGAAATGCTAGAAATCTTTATAGCGATTATTTGATAACATAACTGTCCTGTAATCTAATTTAATCTAAAGATGATTGTTTTCCCTTCAGGAGACAGATTTTTGCATTGAGACAAAAGCTACAACCAAGAGCTATTACAATAGTAATGCATACACTGCATTTCTGTGATGCCTGCAATAAGGCTTTTCATAGCTGTGTTTTATATGCATATAAGGAAGGATATTATGTAGCTACTGGTGTAAGGCTTTCTTCCTTTCCCAGAGACACGCTCTAGGCTCAGGATGTGTGATTTGGTTGGAGCTGACACTGAGTCTAGGTCTGGGGAGCCTGTCTAGTGTAGCACAGAAATAATTAGCATCTGCATGAAGTTCTTACCCAGATGTGGAAAGCCTCTGACTGATTTGAGAAGCGATTTGTCTTATCTCTAGTTTTACTGCAAAGAAATTTTTTCTTAAACCATTACTTTCACAGGGTCCCTGCAGTACTGCTAATCCCCCTTGGTATTCCCAAGGAAATATCAGACCATAAGTATTCCATGGAGATCTGAAGGGAAGTCGTCATGCAAGAGGAACGTGAGAACTGCTGAGCAGACTGTGCTTCCTGTTATCTGAGAACAACTGTGCATCCACAAGAAGCTGAAAATTGTGATGCTTCTATGATCCTGTCACGTCCTTCAGCAGATGCATTTTGCACAGACCCTTGTACAAAGAGAGAGATTAAAGAACAAGTGAAACATTTTCTCCCCTGCATGTAGAAGAAAATATATGCTGCTTAAAATGAGGGGTGACACTGAAAAAATGATGCTTGAACTAGGAGGTCATCTTAAAACAGATGAAAGAAAGTCTATTTCTTACAGAATGAGCTATGGACTTCTGGGATTTATTAATGCAGAGGATGGTGGGTACTGGTATTACCAGCTAGTTCAAGAAGCTGTTGGTAAATTCATGGACAACAGGTCCATAAAGGGAAAAAGCAGGGTCATACTCACTCAATTCCCTATGCAGCATGTCCTGCCACCATCAACAGAGACAGGATGTGGGGCAAGGTGGGCCATCAATCTTACCCCAGCAGCACGAGTTTGACACTCATGTGCCTCTCCTCCCATCTATCTGCCCTGCCTGTGACTCCAGAGCCAAAGGGTAAAAAGGCTCTTTGCTGGACTTGCAATATTCTACAAAACTGGAACTAGCTTATGGGGAAATGAATGATTGGGGTCCTTGGCATAAGGGAAACTTGATCTGTATCCAGGGTAGACCTCTACCACCTTTATCTAACAATAGCTCAAGAGGAAGGTTGGTGATAGCAAAACAGCCCAGAAACACCTAGTTATTCCTCAAAACCTGCTGAGGTTTGCATCTGGATTCCTTGTTTCCTCTGCTCCAGGAGAGCAGAGGAGGGATAGACTATAAAACACACATATTTCCTATTTTTGTTTTCACTACATTTGGTGAGGGTTGGAAATGTGATGTATTTTCCACAGCATCAAATAAATCTCAGTAGTGTCACAAATAGCAATGTTTCAGCTCTCTAAGGGATTTTGGACAAGAGTGAAAGACCCTTGAAACTGATATCAATAATTCTGCTGCTCAAGCTGGAGGCAAAACTCCAACAGCTGTCGGGGGTGTGTGTGGTTTTTTATACCCCGTCTAGCCTCAAGGAGGCAAGACCATCATAATTAGCTGCTAATTGAGAAGTGCGCATCTGAAAAGCACAATTTCAGAGAACAAAGAGCCAGAGAGACCCATTTCCAGGGCTAATTAGAATTAATTCATTGCTATAAGTAGAAGGTCTCCCACAGTCCTGGGACTCTCTCTTGCCCTCTCCTGAAACACCAGTCTAAACATACGCATACCAATCATGGAAGGCTCAGCATGACTTGTGCAGCTCTTGTGCAATGCAGAAATAGCACTGCTTGTTAAAAATTAGTCTCATTTTCTTTTTTTTTTTTTTTTAATAGCCCTGGGCTATGTCTCCCCTCTGCTTTGCTACCTCCCTTTTCTGAATCTGTGTACCAACGAAAAAAGCGACAATGTCAGCGCTTTTTCCACTACTGCATGAACATGAACAGAGCTTTTAGAGAAAAAAAGTCCACAAAACCAAGCCTCACCATCTGAGGCACCCTCCTGAAGATGCCTCCAACAGGACTATCTTCATGCACCTCCCTGAGCTCCTGGAGTACATTTGTTTTCTCCCCAACAAGTCCACAGCAGCTGTTTTTGCGCTTGATCTGCGGCTGCACCAATAGCCCTTCAAGTGGTGAGGACATGGGCTGCAGTTTCCAGTCTTCATGTGGTCTCTTAAAAGCCTTCAAGAGCTGATTTTTGTCTTTAAGTCTTGAAATGTTTTTAAAAAAGCACCTGCACAGTAAATATCTCAGTAGCAGGTCAACAACCTACAATATTTCTATCTTACTTGAGATCATCTTATCTCTCTTACACGTATTTAGTGCCAGCATCTCATTGCTGAGTGACTCAGTAGTCACTGCAAGGACACTCCAGTGAGAAAGTTAGACCATTCCCTTATGATAGCCAGTTTTGGTCATCCAATATAAGGTCCTTCTAAAATAAGTTTGATTTTTTTTGGAAGATATTGAATACCTATCTTTGGAAGACAAAAATTACTTCAAATTGCTTCAAGTTATGAACCCAAAAAAGGGCAAGATAATAACTGATTTGGAGAAATGCAAGGTAACACATTGTCATTAGTGATGATCTTGTTATAGAAGAGGTGGCCTGCTGAATTTTGCTGTGTTGGCCTCCCTGTGTAAGGATATCCAACAAACCTTAGAAGCCTCACAGTTTAATCCTGGGTGTTGCAAACTGATGCTCCTAAAGCAGACAAATGGCTTAATTTGCAGGAAAGAGGAGTCTGTACTGCTTAGTAGGTGTGAGGTGCCTCATATATGATCCAAATATAGATGCATTTCTGTATCTTTACTTAGCCACTACTGAAAATCTGGAGTGTGATACCTCAGCAAGCCTGTGCTGGGGCAAATGTGAACAGTGCACTGCTGAGATTGAGAGACTCTGAGTTCTTTGAATACCTTTAAATTTCCTATTGAAGGAAACTGATCTTCTAAAAAAAAACTTCCAAAGGATTTTCTTCCCACCAGTGCTCTTCTAAACCACTACAGTGCAAGAACAACCTTCCAGTTCTTTCTTCTGTGTAGTTTTGGGATATTCTTCTTTCTGTGTGGTGTGTTTTGCATGTTGTTACACATTTCCCACATGCTCATTTTGGTGAGGACAGTATCTACTGCTGCCATTAATGAGGCCAAAAGCCTTACCTTGGCCTTGTATCCCACTGCTGAGGGGAGATGCATCTGCCACAGTCTGTGCCTTCATTAAGGCTTCAGCTGGAGCCAAACCCAAACCATAACCCCTGTGCTCCCCTTCTTGTGTCACCAAGGCCCTGGGACTTCTTCTGCATAGGAACATCAGCCTGAGAGCTGGCACTTCACATTCCCATCTGGCCCAGAGGACCAGACCTGCCCCCTCAAACTTCCCCATGGCTCAGTGCCCTTCTTTGCCAGGAGCTCAATAGGGGTTTGCAGACAGCTTGAGGCTTCTGGTGCCTTATGCTGGGTAACAGCAACTTGGTAGGCAGAGAGCTGGTAGGCAGCCTGCAACTTGGTAGGCGGCCCCCACTCCTGCCCCGCCACCCCACGCTGGCATGGGCAGTCTGCCTCACACTTCTTCTGCTGCCACAAACCCAGATGCTCCTCACCAGCACAGCCTCCTCGCACTTTCTGGGAGGCTTGGAGGCTTTCATCTATTTCCTTTGCCAAACATCTGGATTCCCTGTGGGGTCTTCAGTAACTTTACACTGCTCCAGTCCTGCAGGCAGGCAAGATGCCTTGACAAGTTCCACTTTTGCCAAAAACCAGAATTTCCTTCCCTCACTCATCTGATTCCGGCTGCATTGCCTGCAATTGTGCTTTCAGCTGCTGCTTGCAACACTAAGAAGCAGTCACAGTGGAACTAGTGGTTTTCCATTAGATCCCAGTGGCTCATTTTTGCTGAATTTGTTTGTATCTGCAGTGGCTCACATTTCTTATGTTAGTTCAGCAAAGCTGGGTAAGGTTGTGTGGAAGTCTAATTGTAAAGACTTCAAAGCTATTTTTATTTGACATTTCACTGATCTAGCGTGTAGCAGAGCAATCAGATGACTACAGACCAACTGCTTTTTGGGCAATGCTCTCCTCCTGTCCTTGGGTCTCTTTCTCTTGAAGGCATGAAGCATGGTATCAGATGGAAACTCCTTTAATGGGTCATAAAAGTTTCTTTAACACATTGTCCCCCTGCTCCCCCTGATTTTGAGTTCAAATGGGCTGATTGGGTTTAGAAATGGAACCAGAGATACTGAAACACCTTTACAGTAGTGCTGGGACTGCTCTGTACCTAGATGATACCATATGCTGCCCTGCTTCTAGTGGTGTTTACTGTGTAACCACATTGGCTCAGTGGGAATCTGTCTGGAAAAAACAGTCAGGGTGTAAATGAATATCTGAAAAGAGCCTCTCTGAGTAAACTCTTAAAATGCTGCTAAGGGGCAATGCTAAGGCCATCTTTGATGACTTTGTTTCCAAACCATCCAACCTGCAGCATTGGTTATGACCAGTAAAGGAAGAAGACTGCCCCAAATTGCACTCAGGAGATGTCTTTGTCCATCATTCTTTGGTCTCTGTGCAATGATGATCATCAATCCTAGGGATAGTGCCCACACAGAATTCCAGATAGCACTTTAGTGTGACATTGCATGGAAGGGGATTAGGACCTGCAACTGGAGAGAAACTGAAATCTGGCAAATGGCTCTAAGCCTTGTACCTAAACCCCACCTGTGATATGTAGAAGTGCCCTTAGATTTCAGTGCTTGCATGACTGTGCTTTCCTGTCAGACAGTCAAAGTCCTTACACCCAGTCTGGAAACTGGGTGGCAATTGCAAAACTCCCATTGCCCATTTTGGACAGAGAAATAAATCCCATTAAGTCCTTACAGTCATGCACATGGGGAGCATGGCTGGTACCTCACTGATGTTTTATCTTGCAACTACTACACTTTTAAAATGTCTAAGTTTAAACAGAATTTTTCTTGTACTGTTCCCTGCATGTTTCTTCTTGAAGTCTGTTATTTACTCTCATTATGAGGCTCAAAATTTCCCAGAATCTGAAAGTTATTTGATTCAATCCCACAGCTTCTATCTCAACAAACATGTAAATAAAACAAAGATCCTGTGAATGGAGATCTCAAGCAGTTGTGGAGACGATTAGGGATTAGTGAAAGATGATTCTGCCATTGTTCTTCTAATTGATAAAAGACAGACCACTGCTATTTTGAATAATGTCATTACCACACAAGCCTCAAGCAACTTAACAGATCCTGTGTAATGGAGAGGAGCCACTTCTGGATGCTGAAAAGGTTCCTATGAAGTTACTCTATTTCAAGTGCTTTAAAATAAGGACCAGAGTGAGTGAAGCAGTATCCCTCCTTCCTCTTTATAATTAAAAAAAAAAAAATTGCTTTCAGAAGAATCCACTTCCTTTTTCTTCTGAAAATTTCCTTTCCCCAGCTGCATCTCTCATGAGCTCCTTCCCAGCTCTGTCACAGACCCACGGTGTGCTTTGATACTCCATCACGCCTGCCTGCTCAGTCACTCCTGCCCTCCCAAGCCCAAAAGAGCAGGAAAAAATTCACAAGCAGCCCTGCTCTCCCTCCCACAGCAGCTTTCCATCCAATGCTTGTTCATGACCTGAACCTGGCATCCAGGCTGATTCATGTTTGTAACGAAAGCAGCCAAGCATATAGGTTGAGGTCATGAAAAACTCAAGATGGCTTTACCAGGTGTATTTAGAAATGTCCACATATTTCACTCTGAACATCAGCTCCTCTGTTGAGTATCACTGCATATTCAGAAGGAATTCAAAAGAAAACACGTGAAAAGGAGTGGCACACTTGTGCAAGGTGTGTGTCCTCCTAATGCAGAGGTTGTACCTTAGAGGGTGAAAAGAAGGTGCCTGGTGACTCAGAACAGTCCTCTGTAAATCCAAAGGGGATTTAAACTTGGGATTTAAAAGCAGCTCATCTCTGTGGGATACCTGAACAAATCTTAACACACACCTTACTAGCTAGAATTTTTAGGAGTTCCTAAGCTCCCAGATGCAGAGCCCCGAAGCTCTTGCAGGATTGTGTCAGGGTCATGTGTGGGCTGTCCCACATGAGCTCTGACCAAAGGCTGCTGTGGAAGCCTCCAGGAAGAATGTGCAGGGTGAGCACCAGTCCATCCCTCTCAGGCTGGGGTGGTGGATCCTGGTTTAGAGCTCTAGCAGCCTCTGTCTGGGTGGTGGGCACTGAGCTCAGGTGGGGGGCAAGGAAGAAACATTTACTCAGTTCAGCTGGAGCAATGAAGGGTGAGAGGCAGCAAAGGGCTTGTGAGGTTCTGCTGCCCTGTGTACAATACCCTGGCAAGTTAAACATTGCACTGAGAGAGCTCCCATGAAGATGCCCCATCTCCTTCCCAGCTTCATCACATGACTATGGCCTCCCAGTGCTGCTTTAGACATCAAACAGGCCTTTAAAACCATTGTGTGGACCCCATACCATGTCACACACAGTGTGAGTTGCCCTCTGGGGAAAGACTCCAGGGATTTTTTAGGTCCATTCATGTCAGATGAAAAATGGTCATCTTCAGACATAATTTATTTTCCTTTTCTTCCTCCCAAAAAGCAAGTGTCTAAGCAAGCCAGCCAGAGGCAAAGGCTGTGATTTTCCTTGTGTTCTTCTAGCTAGGATCTCCTGTCCCTTCCCTCATGTCATTCAGGAAAAAATAATAAAGTACTGCTTCTGGTTGTTTGGCAGCTGCTCACAAGCTCACATGAGAAGTAAAGAACGATGTGCTGGGGAAATCTGATTCCCAGCATGACAAGGACCTGCAAGCAAAAAAAGAACTGCTGAACATGTACAGAAGAGCTAAACAGTCACCAATGGTCCCCTAAAATACCAAGGAAAGCATTTGTCATTTAAGTATACAGCGTGAGTAGTTGGGTGAAATTAATAAAGGGAAGCTATAGACCTAGAAATCAGGGAGCTTTTATTAGAATATACTTCCTAGTAGCACCCTGGGAGAAGAGCAAAAGCTGTGTGGCTTCAAAAATTTAAAACTGAGTAAGACAAAAACCGTGAAGAGGAAGCAGAGTTAATAAATAAAGCAGAGTCAATAATCCTGCTTGGGGATGGGGTGAACTGTTGGCCTCATGTCATGTGTGTTTTCCATTCCCCACTTCTGGGACACTAAAAAAAATGTCTGACCCAATCCAGGGATTACACAAAGAATGCACTCCAACAAAGGGAAATGCATGGCTTTTCTACTCACCCTCCAGAGGCATTTGGGACCAGAAGAGGGGTTGGTCTGAATAGTCAGGATTACATTCCTGGCTGTGTCTAACAAATGCTATGTGGATTGAGAGGAAAAAAATATATATGCGCTCTGGCACTGGAATATTTTCTCCATGTTCTTTTGTAAGGCAGATGTCAAAAGGAGACAGTGATGGCCACTGAAGCCATTCCTGCTTAACAGTGTGTCTGAGATGTTGCTCCTTCCTTTGTCTGCCTGAGAATGGGCTAGTCCGAAACACAACTCAGCAATTAGGATATTAATAGTCCTATTACTCCAAGCCATCCAGTTTGCTTTAAAATTCATGGTGCAGTTAGCTGAGGTTTGTTCATAACAGTAAAAGTACAGAGATGCAGGAAGACTGAGTCAGAACAAGCTTTGAAATGCATCAAGCAACCATTTAATTAAAGAAGGGAGCTCTAATATTGTGTTCCAAATGATTACTTATTTATATACTCCTCAAATAGTGCTATTTTTAAATGAGATTTTGAAGGGAAGACAATTTATATTTTTATATGCAGACAGTCTTAAAATTAAATGAGCTGCCAGTACAGCACTGCCCTGAAGGAGTAGGAGAAGAAAAATCTCTGTGTCAGTCCTTCTGGTTCTTGTACCGCCTCTCAGCACCATGACTGCTAGAGATCAAAACAGGCATCTCAAGATACACAGGCTTGTCAGCTCCTCCCAACAGCCCTCCTGGGGCAGGTCATTGCCTGGCATTGTTGGGACATGAGATTGGAGGTGCCTGGAGGCAGGCACCAGTAAGCCCAGGGAGATGGTCAGGTAGAAACGTAGGGAGGACTGGGGACTGTGCCTCCTGATGAGAAAGAAGGGTTCTAAACTTTTAAATTTAAACTTTTAAATTTAAACTTTAAAAATTTAAACTTCCTGGGGTGACACAGGATTTTCATCTTACAAAACTGAAACTAAATTGGCAAACCCCAGGTTCAGGCAATGACCTTCATCCTTCGCTCATCTGATATTGCTCATTGCACTAGTGTGGAGTGTGAAGTTCAGCAGGGCACCATTTTATGATCATTTTTCACTGGTCTGAACAACCACGCAAGTTGCAAGGAAAGAAAATGTTGGCTCCAACAGATGTTTGAAAGCTTAAGTTTTTCTTCACACTGGAACTGAGAAAGGCCTGTGTGGGAAGGAATGAATGTTTGCTGAGTTCCTAAATAAATCTGAGCCCAGCTTGAGAGACTGAAAGCCCAGTGGCTTCTTTGAGTTCTCTAACAAAGGGCTGCACCCAAGTGCACTGAAGTCAGAGAGGGATTCTCATTGACATCAAAGGACATTGAATTGGACCCCATGAAGGACTGTCTCTGCCAGAGCCCAGCAGAAATAATAGCGTGTGATGTACGTGACCAACTGCCCCTGACCAACCGCTTGGATTCCAGGCATTAAACACTGCAAACAGTGAACTCACAAACAATTCATGAAAACGTGCCAAAAAATTCAAAGAAAAATATGTACGGAAACAGCAATGTGTTTGTGGGTATTTTGTGAGCAGAAAAATAATATATTTGTGGAATAAATTAGTCCATGAGAAGTGTTCTCTCAGCTCAGAATAGCGTGCAGTCAAGCCAGCTAATCGAAGTCAAGCTTCTTTTCTCTTGCCAAAGGAAGTGGGCAAGTACAGAGACGTGGATGAAATGAGTTTGGGTTTGCTTTTAAAATGTGAGGTGCCAATTAAATCTCATAGTAATAGTTCTTATCATTTGGAAAATAATTTTTTGCTGCTATCCAAATGCTTTAGCTTATTCTCTTGTGAATGCTGACAAGCTTTGGTCTGGTGTTTATCCATATCAGACACTGCAAAGCTCATCCAGTCCCTTATCTCCTTCTGATTAGATTACTGTAATGTCCTGCCTCGAGGTTCCTCTGGCAGGGGATGCCACCACTCCTGTGAGAGCATTACATGCAGGAGGAAATCCAGTGCTTTTTATTCCAACTGCATCGTGCCTTTCGCTGTCTGTAAACAAAAAGGATTAACTAGAAACGGGAATATCTGCAGCTGGAATCCAGATCTATTAGGAAATGGGGTAACACCAAGAGCAGGCATGTCTCTGATGTGGTGAGCAATAGCTGTGCAGAGGCAGCACAATAAAGGAAGAAGGCTCAAGCTCAAACCTTTGGCTCACCTTTGGTTCTTTCTAGACAAATGTGTTTAGGCACCTGGAAGACTGGTCAGTGCCTCCCTTTTGGGCTGTCCCAGGGAATCAGAAGGCCCCATTTATCTCTTCCCTGAGAGGATTTGCTCTGGGTGACAAGGAGTGGAGGTGGGATTGTCCATGCCCTACAATGCAGGATGGTGGCTTCTGACTGAAGTGGTTGAAGAGTCTCTGAGGAGCTCTGCAGGTCCTTAAAATATCTGCACACAGGCAGTCCACACCTCCACTAAGCCATGCAGGATCAGAGACAAAGGAGCAGAGGAGTTTTGGCTGCACAGCTCTGGAGAGAGCCCCTGAGGTTTTTCAGAAAAGGGATCAGACACTTAGACACAGGAAGCATTGAGAAAGACAGGGCTGGAGGATAAACTTCTCAGCAGTCTGTGCATGTTGGCAACTGCAGGTGCTTGGTTGCAGGCTTGGGTATGAGGGTTACTGCTGTGTTCGTTTAAAACTGAATTTTAGTTTGGTTTCTAAGATGGGAGAAAAACAAGAGGCACACTGTTCCCAGTATTGTTCCACTGCAGACTGAGCTCTGAAAGCTGCAGGTCTCCTTTCTGGTGCGTGGTTATAAATACAGATGGTCATAAATGCCCTCAGATGCCAACCAACACTCAGTCCCAACACGCAAGTGCCTCTTTCTATCTGGGTATCACAAAGTGCTCTACAAACCTTCCCAGATACACTCTCAGAAAGACTATTTTGTGTCAGGCCACTGAAGCATGCCGGGTGACTCCTTCAAGGTCACGCAGGAACCAGTGCGGCACAGACAGCAGGTTGTTTAAATCCCCAAAGATAACTCATGTCCTGGCTTCCCCAGGGAGTCCCTGTCACTGAGCATCAGTCTTTGGCCCTCTTTGTCTTTCAGCTGTTCAACTGACTGCTGTTGCTCTCTGCATGATCAAAATCCTGTTTGATATGGCTCTCTTGCTGCTGGTGTTATTTATAGCTGTTCTTACCTTCGACCAGACTGGGCATCTCTTTTGTGTTTAAGTATGTTCAGCTCCTGATGTTGCTTCAAGGGCTGTGAGTGTCTTTCGTGCAGCAGGTGCTGCTCAAAATTAATTGTTTGTTCTGATATTATATTATCACTCATCTATGGATTTTCAAGTGTGTCTGTTGTTCCATTAGGGCTGTCATTTCCTACATCCTTTTGGTGAGCACCATATTTTACTTTTACTTCTCTCATAGACGGTGTTTCTTCACTCTTTGTTCCCCACAATATAAAATGTTTTCTGAGTGTCTTACAGAGCAATACCTCACCCTTTTATTTTTCACAAGACAACAGGCTACTGAGTGGGGCTCTGAGGCTCATTAGAGTTCATAACATCACTTGTTTAAGTGTTTGGGGTTTTTTTTTAACTTACCATGTCAAATGTGCTTAGTGTGTGGAGCTGGCTTGCTACAGTGGTGGGTGTCTGCAAGCTTTGCCATGCTTCTGCTGATGGCAGGAAAAAAACTGCCTGGAGGGGCCTCTGGAAGGACATAGCTGGCCAGCCTGCAGTGGTGATGGTTTTCACATCTCCATCGAGCCTGGGGATGGCCTCTGCAGAGCAAGGGGAGCACCTCTTTCCCTCCTCTCTGGAGATGCTGCAGAGAAATGGGGAGGCAGCCCAGTCTGGCTGTGACCCCACTGAGGGCCTTTCTGCACAAGGCAGAACTGCTGCAGCGAACATTTGGCCCAAGACCTTGGCTTGGCAGCATGACAGGAGCAGATTTACTGGTGGGGATTAAGTGAGCCTTTGTCATTCCTCTCCATTAACACCATCCAGCACACGGGTGGTGTCACAGGATGACATGTGGAGCTCTGCAGCTGCCCCTCTGCAGCTGCATCCAGCTTTGACATCCTGCTCATGTACTCCAGAAGCCACCCTGGCCACTCAGTCATGAATTCAAGTTCTTTGGTCCAGTCTGACTGAAAATGGTGTAGATACAGATAGAAAAAACGACATATTGTCTCAAAAGAGGTCTAAACATGACAAAGGTTTGGTAAGTCTGCCCTGCAAGGACTGTCCTGTGAATCACGGTCTCCCACTTTTCAGCTAACACTTTGTATGATGTTGTCTCAACTTTCTTCCCTCCTGTCCCTGAACTTCCAGTGCAGTGGGAAGTGGTTTTGGTCCTGCACTGGTGACAAGGCCCGCCTTGTACACTTGTTTCCTGCTTCTGGGGATTATCCAAGTTATTTTGCAAATGGCACATCAAAGTAGGTTTGGTGGTCTCTAAAGCAGTAGTCTCGGAGTAGTCTTGGCTTTGCCCTGCTCTGGGGTTTGCACTACAGGCAAGCTAAAGGTAGAGAGGAAATGTGGGATATTTTAACAAAATTACACAGTATAAAATCAGACCTGCTAAGGTAAGGAATAATGTACACAAAAATGGCATTAACTATTGTCTCTGTCCTTTTTCTTCTTGCACTGTTGAGGATCTGTTTGGCTTCTCATGTCTTGAACTTGAACATGCACCTAGAATTGCCTGGGTGAAGTCTCCCTTGGCTTCTGTGTTTGTCTTGCAGTGCCCCAGGATGCTGGTTCACCCTCAGTCCCTTTGGCTCTAGTTATGGAGGAATATGAAGCAACAATCATTTTTCCTTGTGCCCTCCTGGTGCAAAGGAAATGCTGTTTACCACTTCTAGTTGGAATTCTTTAAGTTGACTTCTAATGATGAGCAGACCTTTTTCTGATGATGATTAATACTCCCCTAGCTTTCAGCATTTGGTTCTCAAAGTCCAAGGAAGAGTCCATTTCCCAGAGCACTACACCCATGCACCTGGACAGGATAGTGGGAGTTAGCAGTGAGGGTGAGCAGGATTTCTTTGGGCTTTTATTTAATTTCTTTTTTCCAGGGATGTAGTTGGTTCTTGTTTATTTGTTTGTTTACTGGTTACTCTCTCTGCTCTACTCCTCACTTTCAAAAGCTTTGTTACACTTCTCCTCATTGTCATTACTCTGGGAGTCCCTGCTGCTTTGTCAGCTTCTGCCTGAGGCTGAGGTGGCTTCCAGGGGTTTCCCTGAAGCTTGCTTTTGCCTTCAGCAAGGATAAAGCTGGGCAGAAAGCTCTGTGTTCAATGGCTTCAAGAAGCAGACATTGCAAATGAAGTTTTCATGTTTTTCCTTTGCTGAGAGTATTCTCTCTCCTCTGCCAAACAGAGGACATTGCCCACTGCCAAGGGTAGATTATCTAGTTCAGCAGCGTGTTTTCCATTTTCTTCCTGCCTTTCCTTTGCTTTACCTGAGGGAAAAGGGCTCATTAGCTTTATAAGAGCTCAAACCAGACATATCTCACAGACACACAGGCAGCAGGTTAGAACTATTTGGTAAGCAGAGCTCTGGCCCTTTGCTTAAAGACTGCAGCAGCTCATGCAGGTGGGCAGCCTCAGCTGTGCTGTCATCTTGGCTCATGATGGACTTGTGAGAGAAGAGAAATAATTCAGTCCCAGTGACAAAGAACATCAAATATTTCATGTCAAAAGCACCTAATGTGGTTGTTCTGGAGGGCAGTCAGCTCTCCCCCTGAAGCCAACCCTTCTTCTCAAGCTGTCACCTGCACAGGTGAGCTGGTGACCGAGAGGGCTGTGACCCTGCTTAGCATTTTCACACAGCTGCAACTGGGATGACCAGGTAGGAATTCTGGTTTCTAGCTCTGTGAACAGAGAATCTGCTGATCTGCTCTACAGTAGGCATGGGAGCTGGCTGGCATTTTGGGGGGAGTTTTTAATTTTTCGGGGTTTTTTTTCTGATTTTTTTTGTTTGTTTTGGTTTTTTATTCCTTTTTTTCCTTCTTCAAATAAATCTCCAGCAGAAGATAATGCTTTGAGTTCTGGGAAGGATTTTCGTGGGTTTTTTTATTAAATCCAGAGGCTACTGGAATTTTTTCCTTTTTTTTTTTTTCTTTGTGATTATAGGCCACAAAGTCACATTTTCTCCACATTACTGAAGCAAGCAGTAAATCCAAAGGCAGCCACTGATGTGCAAACACTACAGCTAATGGAAGACAGGCAAACAAGCTGTTGTGGTAGAAGGTAAACACAGGGAAAAGAAAGGAAGAGAAAAACCTAAATGACTGAGATGATGGTGACACACACAAAAACCCCCTCAAATTCCAAAAACCTGAGAAGGAGAGCTTTCCCCTTTTTATTGGGTTTTGGTGCTAAGGATCACATCACTATGTGCTGAGGTAACCACACCATATAAAGTATATTCATTGTATATACATTATGTATGTCTATGAAGTACAAACCATTGGATTTCTTCTTTTTTCCTTCATGTTTCTTGGTTTTATAATTGGTTTTATAATGACTTAGTAGCAGAAAGCTGGAGTCAAAAAGACTAAGGCTTAAACTCACTCAGGTCACATCAGATTGACGAGAGATTTCCCATGTCCTGGGCTACTTTAATTATCTCTCCTCTCGATTGCAGAGCTCTAAGTTTCAGAAATAGGGATGGAGAATTTTCACTTGTGTTTTTATATAAGAAAACACTTGTGCACATTGCACAAGTGCTCGGAGAGACCTTGAAACCTAGCTCCTATGTTAGTATCGTTGGAGGAGAGAGAGAGGTGCCCAAATAGCAGGCGGGATACCAAGAAGTCAAAGGTGTAGTTTTGGGCTCTGCCACAATCTTGCCCTGAGCCTCTGGACAAACCTTATCACCTTTTGGTTTAGTGCTTTTCATCTGCTAAAACACATGAGGGAACTTGCCTTGCTCTTCTGGAGTGTTGAGAAAACTGATCAGTACCTATTTTAAGTGTGTTTGGAACAGATGATGCTGAGTTTTGTTAAAAGGCTACCAGAGATGAAAAATTGAGATAGGAATCACATAAACTGTAGCCACCCATTTGTATTTTTATTGATGTCATTTTTCATTTCTAGAGCAATTTATTCTAAAAGGTCTTGGAACAGAAACAAACCTTTACATGGTTCTGTCTCAGGAGATCATGGACCAGAGCTATATATATAGATTGCACAATATTACCTCTCCCTGTACCCTTGCCTGGCTCATGTCTTTAGACCTCCAGTGCTGCAACCAAATTGCTGCTGTTGCCTTTGCTCAGAGCCAATTGTCTGCCATCATCCTGTCAGGCACTTACACTTATTTCTCCTAATATAATTTATATTAAGCCAATTTATATTACACAGTGAGTGCTTGATGGAGGAGGTACCCACAGGGGGCTTATGTGCTGCTTTCCCTCAATGGCATTTAGCTGATCTACTGACAGGTATTGTGTCTTCCCATAGGCTTTTCCTCATTTACATCCTTAGAGCATCCGAGCTGCAAGAACACATTTACTCCAAGGAAAAGCCATGTTTTTCAGGAATTACCTTACTGTCCTCTCCGTGGGATACAGGATAAGTGCTTCTCACCAGGCCCTCCAGGAGCTCCAGGTGGTGCACTTTGATTTTCTCATTTGGTCTCAAATCAGTCCTTGCCCAGATCCGTTTGTGTTTCTATTTACTTTAGATCTGGTTTGTTTGCTTCTCCTTCTGTATTGAAGTTTTCTCCAGGAAACATGCAAATTGCCTAGCTTCTGGAGGTGCCTTCCTTCCACCACCTTCCAGCAATGGACCCAGCTTCAATTAGCATCTTTTCCTGTGTGAGTTAGTTGCTGTTTGCATCACTGGAATTACACTGGTGGAAAATTAATCTGATGACAGCTCCACCAAATCCTGTTAAGTTACTTTTGCTGTAATTCAGCTTCCTCAGCTACTTTTTGTGTCTTTTCATCTTACAGATCTGTATAGTGCTCTGCTTGTTGGGTGCTCTGGGAGTACCAGGAAATGAGTTAGCAGACAACCCAAAAATAGATATAAGCAGCTTCAGCTCATCTGAAGGGGTTGGGGAGGAATATATAACATGTCCATTTCTTTAACTTGAGAGAGAAGCAGGGACAGGTGTTGATATCTGGTGTCTAACAGGGAGAGGCAGAGGAGGCATTAAACCCCTCTTTCTCTTTTTGTCACCTGTTAAATCTATGCCAGGCTTTGATATAAACTCCCATTCACAGAAATATTTCACCAGGTAAACCTACAAATTCCGTATAGAGCAAAGGTAATGAATAATTGTCCCTTCTTTGCTGTTTATGAGACGAACACTGTCTTCTTCTGCCCTGCCCCTCTGCAGAGGGGTCAGTTAAAGTGCCCACTGAAAGGCACTGCCCATCAAGCCATCTGTGAGGAGTCTGATGGCCAAAGACACCTGGATGCAATGTCCTCACTTGCTGCAGGCAGCAGTGTGCATCAGGCAGCCCAGGCAGAAGGTTCACCCATTTCTCTCTCTTCTGACCTATTTTACGGGTAACATTTTGTGCTTCCATTTGTTGTTCTCTACTGGGTCAGCAGCAGGACAGCCTCAAAGCACTGTGCTCTCAGATCCACGGGCAGGCACAAGCCCACCAGTGCTGGACTCCACAGCACTTCACTGGTTCCACAGCCATCAGAGTAAATCCTCCTGTTTGCAAATTGCTTTCCAGAAGACAGCTTGCACAGTGAGGGGTAAAGAATGCCCTATGAAGTCTAGGGCAGCACTTAAGCCAGAGATGTGACCTTTGTTTTGGTTTGGTTTTTTTTCCCCAGTGGCTTTGATTTTTTGCTCTGTAGAGTTTTCAAGGCTTTGGCTCCCAACCCTACTAAAGTAATTATGTGACTTTGTAAAAACAATTCATTTTTCAGCACTTCTCCAGCACTGCCAACTTTTCAGTGGCTTTATAGAAAATACTGCGTTATTTGGTGCTTTGCCTGAACTTACATGTGCTTAATCAAAGAAGCTGATCCCTCGCTGCAGAACAAATCCCCGGCACCATCCCTGGGTCTGAAGCTTTGAGGTGGCCGCAGCACGCACACGCGTGGTGCCCCGCCTGCACCTCTCACCGGCTCCATCCCTGCAAGGTGCAGCCCCCACAACACGATCCAAGCCGGGGACGCAGCCCGAGCCATTGCATCACACAACAATTTTCATTGTAGTTGTCTGCAGGACTCCTGCGAATCAGCACAATGAGACATTTACCAGCACAATGCGACATTTACTGGAGCGGCCGCGGGGCGTGAGCCGTGCCCCCTCCATGCACGTTAGCTCCAGCTGCCATGGCACGTGCTCCCCTGTCACAAAACACAGTCTTGTAGCTTCTCATGCCACTTAGGAGATAAAAAAATTAAAAAGGAAAAAAAAAAATCAGCAAAGGAAAAATTAAGCCTTTCAAAAGGAAGCAAATAATTTGAATGAAAGTATTTAAAGGAAATTATTTTTTCACTCGGAAATTTTATCCATCCTCTAAAAAAAAAAAATAAACAACAACCCCAGTAAGTACTTTTTCAGGCTACGTTTTGCAGGCAGTTTTTATCTGCAGAAAGGATTAGCTTGTCCGTGGATGGAACGTGCTGCACACACCCTGTTCCCATGCAGATTCATGCGGCAGGGAGCTGTATTTCCAGCTCAGCTCTAGGACGTTCTTTCTGTTGCTAAATCAGATGACTGCAAAGACCATTAGAGCAGTTTATCGCTGGAATCTGCAGGAACGTACTGTACCCAAAAGGAAAGTGTTCATTGACAGGGGAAGTGCAAGATCTGTGATCCTTGTAATTATGCAGATGATCCTCTCCAGAGGTCTGTGGTATGTGAGCAGGTCCACAATGAAGGCTTTCGGCTGCAAGACTTTAACAGTCCACTGAAATCCAGCTGTTCCTGCTCTCCAGTCCACTTGGCTGCAGCTCTGACTGGCACATCAGCATGAATGGTTTTGTCTCTCACTGGGGACATGCAAAACGCTGTCATCCAAGGGGCTCCTTGAAATTAAAGTGCTGCTTTTCCAGGCACTTTGTGTTGTTGCTCTGCTGGGTCCTAGCAGAAGTTTGCACCTTGCAGCTCACTGGTGGTAGAAACACTGGACACACAGAGAGGGATGATTTTCAGAATGAAATCCCAGCACAGTCTGGAAGTATGCAGGTCAGCCACTTCCTCCAAAAATCTCCAGTCAAAGCCTGGTTTAAGAAAGGATTCCTTAAATTTAATGCCTAGGTAAAAAGAAAACCTCCTCTTCCCATGGCAATATTTCTGCTCCACGTGCAACCTGGTGTAAGAGCTGCACACTTCCCAGCACGAAGCCAAACTCACTCAGGTGCTGAAATCTCAGAAGGCTGCATGCAAGAAAATCACCTGGTGGAATTTACAATTATAATTTCTTGAAAGGCATTGCAGAAAGCAAAAAGATTTTGCCCTCAAGGGTTTGAAAACTGTAGTACTGATGAGCAAAACAGATTGTGCAAACTTGTGTACAAAATTGTGCAAAATTGTGTATGAAAAATTCTGTAAGCCTTGCTGCCAGTTGGTTCCCAGCCCTGCCAGGTGAAAGCCATCCTCCTCCCAGAAACACTCTATTCCCATAAAACCATGGGCTCACCAGAGGAGGCAAAGCATCTTAAGGTTGGAGGGCTGTAAACTTCTGGTGACTCCAGGGAGGCTTTTCAGTGGAGAATATGATCCCTGTTGATCTTGAGGACACTGTAGCTCTTTCTAACCTCTGATGGTGTATCTGGGAGTTCAAAGAAACATCCAGCTGGGTTATGCCTCTCTGCATTCAGAAAATGATCCTGCCATCCCCCACTCCTCCCAGGGCAGGACCTGGTTGTACTGTATCCATTTGAAGCAAGACTCAGCTCCTTCACTGTAAAACTTTACCCTCCAGTGGCCAGAACAGGTTGGGAGTAAGGAAATGCTGTTCCAGCTTTCCTGATAAGGACCCAGAGGAAGCAGAGAAAAAGTGTTTTTGCACAAGGCCATAAAGGACAACTGTTTCCAATCTGGGAAACAAGCCTGAATCTCTTGACTCTTAGTGCTCTCTCTCCTTTTTGGCAGTAACCTAACACAATTTTTCTGTCTCTGGGGCTGCCTATCTCCAGGACAGAGGACAGCCAAGCTGATGCAGAAGGAAGCTTTGGTGGCTGCATCTTGGAAGAGCTCATCAGACTTTTTATATGACTTAATGCAGCTGGCTGCAGTGCAGAAACTGCAATGACTTTAGGCCTGAGGTTTTGGTGTGAAATGGCCTGAACTAGCTTTTGGTAAAAAACTGTGTACCCAAAACCTTCATTATTTGCAGTGCAGGTTGTCTGAGCCTGATGTGAGTTCATCTGTGCAGCTCACTCCAGGAAAAAGATTATAGTGAGTGAAAATGAGAATTTCCATAGTCAGGTACAGACGAGGAATGGCACATCAAATGCTACTTGCCTACTGTCAGGTAGCATTAAAGGGAGCCAGAAAACAGAGAGAAAAATCTTTCTGCATATCTGAATCCCAGAGGAAGGACTAGATATGCCCTATTCCCACAGAATATTGTAAAATTGCAACAGGCAGCTTTGAGGTGAGAATGAAGGCTGTTCTGCAAAAGCACGGCTGGAAGACAAATTGCTGAAGGGTTAGGTGAATATTCAGAGCAGAAACCAGGATTTATTGGCAGGACACAGCCTCTGCATATTTTATCTTCCAACAGTCTATTGAGACAGGGAAAGGCTTAGCTGAGCTAAATTGGTGTTGGAAGCCTATGAGATGAAGAGCTGTCCATCCATGAGCATCCCAGAGAGAGATTATCCTATGGAAATGCATTTCGTGGGGATGATAGGTTTTCTCATTTGGGAGCAAGTGGCAGGGGGTGCTTCCACAGGCACACCATAAAACAGAAGAAGTTCCAGCAGCATGAGGAAGCCTGGGTGTGTTGCAGCACCCATGTTTCCCTGCTCACCCAACCCATCTGCAAAGGTGTGGGGCTGGGGAGAGAGCCCGGGGGAACTGCATGCTGGAGACAGTGGGGTCATCTCAGGTGAGGGAGAGGAAAGTTTTCAGTGGTCATTGCCGTGCTTTGGGGAAGGAGGAACAGGTCATTGTGATGATCATCAGAAAAGCATCTTTACAACTCTTGCCTGGTTGCCACCTTTAGTGGGAAAACAGTGCTGGCTGCTACTAAAAATTTATGTTTGTGAATTGGTTTTTTGGCAGCTCCTATCTTCCTTCCAAGTCCAGTGACAGCTGGTCATCCAGCCTTCCAGCTCTCTCAGCTGGGGGCCAGGACACCCATTGAATTTCTCTCCCACCTGTGCAACACCCATATTTTCCCTACTTTGCAGCTATGGCTCGGAGCAGCCGCACACGTGTCCCCGAACTGGGGCACATCAAACAGGGGAAGCGCTGCTCCTGCCAGGGACATGGGGAGGTGCTGCCGGAGCTCCAGCTCGCACCCCTGGGGATCCTGGCTTAGCAAGACCCAGCCCTGGGACTAGCCTGCTCAGGGGACACTTTTCTGATGGATCTGCAGCCTCTCATCAACATGGGGACTCCACTTTGCTTGTGGAGCAAGTGCACACAGTGCTTGAAGCATCGAACATATGCATTTGTCTCTGTACATATATACGCACGAACAGATTAGAAGTCAAACAAAGAATTATGAATGTGCAGCAAAGAAATAACAATCTGGCTCCTTTGGTTAAACAGTTTGATTTACTGGGCTAAACAATAGGTTTTTTTCCTCTGTGCTACGTAATTGTTATTGGGAGGACAAGTCTGGTCACTGAGTAGAAATGCACTTCTGCGATGTCAAAGCATTCGAAAATGTGAGGGAGCAACCACTGTCAAACAAGATCTACATATAAAAAAGTCAGCCAGAAAGCTCAAATAAATTTTGAATGATATATACTTTAAAAGGCTGAGGGACAGCATGGCTCTTTAATATTATTGTGGCTAACTTATGACATTTATAGCTCTTCTCCTGTTTGGCCACTAGGAACTTGTCTGTTTCTGTTGAGAAATGATGCCTCAGAGATAGCAGCCACTTGAGATGGAGATCTCAGGTCGTGTTGGAGATCACATGGAAAAATAACAAATTCATCTAAGTAAATGGATAACTGCACAGAGCAGAAAGTCAGTCTCCAACCAGGCAAACCTGGAGGGAGGAGCACCTCCTGCTCTTCAGCCCTTATTGCTGATTGCAAAGCCAGGGACTCAGAAATGTTGTGTCATGGCTGTCAGGACTTATCACTGTCACAAACTGGGGGAAAAAACCCAAACAAACTCACAACAGAGTTAAGGAGATTAGTGGGACTGAGCAGTGAGATCTCATTTGGGTCTCCTACAGTTTTTTAATGAGGCATAAAAAGGGTTTTCAAAAGTAGACTTCTTTTTGATTCTCTGCTTGTTTTGCTACACTAGAAATTTAAATTTCCTTTGCTTTCCCAGGAAGACTCAGCTGAGGAAGGACTTCCAGCAGCACAGGAGCACTGCAACTACCATGAACCTCCTTTCTTCAGCCACTCAGAGCCAGTGCTCAGCTTGCTGCCTTCCTGCTCATCCTCACCCACAGACAATGCCGAAGAGCCATATTTTCAAAGGTGACCAGCAGTTTCCATCACTTGGCCAGTGACATCCTAAAAGGAGGTGGGGTTTCTGAAAGCAACAAGCAAGCTGTGGAAGAAGCCAAGTAATCTGAAGGTTCTTCAATGTGGCAGCTGGAAATGAAGGCTTTCTACGAAAAAAAAAACAACCTAAATACAGTTCAGACTGAGGGCAGAATTCACCTTTCCCTTTGGAAGAAATTACTCATAACACACTTTTCATAGGAGAAATATGGGATCTACTTGAGCTGTAGGGCCATTGTATGTGCAGAGATTGATTAATGGTCATTGGGAGAAGTTCTTGCCACCTTTAAAAATACACACTCACATACCTCACACATGTACAGATACCTCACACAGCAGCTGGCCATGTCACAGAGATAAAGAACATCTGTTAAAACTGATTCTCCTACATGGACTGGGGTTTTCAAGCTGCCACACTTGTGCCTGTGTGCTACCATACAGTATTGTCACACCCAAGCATGCAAGAAAGCATGAGCCATGTCCCTTTGAAATTAGGAAATGAACTTTAAAAAGCACCCATTTTCTCAAGGAGACAAACCCCAAACCTGTTGAAAACTTAGTTTTCACTCTGTATACATGGGTATATGTATACATGTATACACAGTACTAGAAGGAAAATTACAGTTTTTAAAGCAATTTTTTTTAATTTAATTTTTTCCTAAAAAACCCAAATGTAGTATTTTTGTGCAATCCTGTGATTCCAGACAATGGTGCCTTATGGGATCCATCAAGCAATACTTATACTTAATTAGTGAGTCATAGAGACTGGAAACTGGATACATTATTATCTTACAGAAATGCAAACAAATCACAAAGACTCTCAACTTTTCTTCACAGCAATAAAGAGCTTAATGAAGAAAAGATGTTAATACTAAAAATGCTGTATTTTGTCTTGCTTTGCTTCTTATACCAGACTCTGTACCCTTCTAGTTTCCCCATATGAAATGAAAAAGCATGAGGGCCACCTTTATATCCTCCTGTCTGAATTTGCCTTTTTCTATGTAAAAAACATTAAAACAGCAACAACAAAATCAGTTCCTTGTGACAAAAGGTGTAGCCTTGTTTTGAGCTCTGCCTTTCATATTAACAGCTTTTAATGGGGCAGTAGAGGTGGCACCTTGAGGGGAAGGTGCTGCCACCTTGACACTTCCAGTGTTGGGCTGTCAACACTGCCCATGAAAGGGTGTCCAGCAAGGCTCCATGGGGCAGCGCCCCAGAGCAGGGAGCCTGGGGTTTTCGGTATTACAAAGGTGCCAAACACAGGAGATGAAGCTTCTATTTCCAGATCAGCAAATGGGCCTCTCTGTGCATTTTCTTGTGAAGGTGCATCAATTCAAGGAAACTGATACATGCCTTCTTGTCATCTGGTTCTAGCAGATGGTTGGTATTAAGGGAAAAGCGTGATTGTTTTAGTTTCCACTCTGTTAGAGCTTATCACTCATTACCTTTGGAATTACGAATGTATATGTTCAGCTATGCCAAAAATTTGGATGGAAAAATACATTGAGATACTCTAAAATATGAAAAATAAAGGAAAAGTAAACATTGAACCCTTTCTGAAGTTAACAGAGCTGCTTGCTCCCTGGTGCTGCATTCAGCATGGCCAAATTGCTCCCCAAAAACCTGAAAAAACGGAACATGGGGAAACCATGGGGTGGAAATGTAGGGACTGATTCTACAAATCTCACATTCCAGATTGCTGAACTTGGAGCCTGAGAGAAGCCTACAGGAGCCGAGGGCATCACACAGGAGTTCATGCAAAGCCCAGGGTGTAGCTCCATGGCTCTTTGGTCCCTGCTGCATCAGCAGTGCAGGAGTGGGACAAGGCACTGAGCCACCGAACCCAGATCCCTAGAAAGCCACTACCCATCACTTGCAGGAATGTTCCTTGGTGGTGGAAGGGCTGAAGGTGCACACCCTAGGTCCAGGCACACACTGGTGCTGGCCTATGGAGGAGATGGAAGCCAGGGGATGCAGGGAGAAGCAGGACAGAGTCAGCCCTGGCTCAGACTGATTCCTTTCACGCAATGGAAAGCAAAGTGCACGAGGCTGGAGCTGTATCCCCACCTACATAATGGATTGCCCTGGGCACTACACTAAATACATTAAGCAATGATGAATATACATAGTTTAAGATTAAATCTACTTCCTAATGGAACTTTTCACTGGCAACCTTTTCTTATTGTGCCTTTCAACTCCATGTGTCTGAACAACTGCTGCTGGGTGAAAAGAGCTTCCCAAGTCAAAATAACATCAAAAGTTAGAAGAAAATTCACAACATCCAGAAAATATTTTGGGTAAAACCCATGTAGTGTATGGGTAAAACCCATGTAGTCATAAAGCTCCCTCAGATTTAACTCTTGATCTGAGAAATTGGTTTAAAATGGATGAATTTTCACAGAACCATTGAATGGGTATGGTTGGAAAGGACTACTGGAGGTCATCTGATCCAAATTCTCTGATTAGGAGGGTCTCCTAGAGCACATTATTTAGGATTGTATCCAGGGGACCTTTGAGTATTTACAGCAAAGAAGATTCCACCACCTCTCTGGGCAACCTGCTCCAGTGCTCACACACCCTCACAGTAAAGAGCTCCTGTTCAGGTGGAAATTCCAGTGTTCCAGTTATTGCCCATTGCCTCTCATCCTATTGCTCAGCACCACTGAGAAGCACCTGGCTCCATCCTCTTGGCAACCTCCCTTCAGACACTCAGAGACACTGATGAGGTCCCTCTCAGTCATCTCTTCTTGATNACCTCCCTTCAGACACTCAGAGACACTGATGAGGTCCCTCTCAGTCATCCCTTCTTGACGCTGCACAGGCCCATCTCCCTCAGCCTTTCCTCACAAGAGATGCTCCAATCCCTTCATCATCTCTGTAGCTCTCCGCTGGGCCTGCTCCAGGAGCTCCATGTCTCTCTTGTGCTGAGGAGCCCAGAACTGGACACAGCACCCCAGATGTGGCCTCAGCAGGGCTGAGTAGAAGGGCAGGATCACCTCCTTCGACCTGCTGGCAATGCTCTTCCCGATGAACCCCAGGATGCCATTCACCTTCCTGTCTACAATGGCACAATGCTGGCTCATGGACAGCTTCATAGAACATCCTTAGTTGGTCCATCCATCCATCCATCCATCCATCCATCCATCCATCCATCCATCCATCCATCCCTCCATGTATCCAGAGTCCAGGATGAGCCGTTACATCACCTTTCCAGGAACTGATGTGAGTAGTAGTTCCCTGGGTTCTCCTTCTTGTCCTTTTTGAATACTGGAGTGATGTTTGCTTTCTTCCAGTGCCCAAGAACCTCTCTTGATTGCCATGACCTTCCAAAGGTGACTGAGAGTGGCCTCTCAATGACATCTGCCAGCTCCCTCAGCAGTCATGGATGTATCCTATCAGGACCCACGGACTTGGGGACATTGAGTTTGACTAAACGATCTCTAACCCAATCCTTCTCAACCAAGAGGAAATCTTCCTCTGTCCAGACCTTCTCCCTGGTCTCCTGGGTCAGACATTTCTGGGGGCTGGCCTTGGCAGTGAAGATTGAAGCAAGAAGGCATGCAATATCTCAGCCTTTTCTACAACCTATGTTGCAATAATTTCTTTTCTATTCAGTAGTGGGGCTATATTTTCCCTGCTAATAATTTTGTTGTTGATGTGTTTGAAGAAGCCCTTCCTTCTTGTTATCCTTGACAACCTTAGTCAGATTTAACTCCAAATGGGCCTTGGCCTTTTTCATTGAATTTCTGCATACTCTGATACTATTCCTTTAGTCTTCCCTGGTAGCCTGTCCCTGCTTTCACCTCATGTATCTCCTGCTTATGTCCTATTTTCTCTCTAGGAATCCTGTTACAAGTGGGAGATTCATGGAGGAGAAAATAGCCACAGTACAAGACTATCTCCTTTTCCTTGATGTTACAAAATGCTTTTCAATTCTATTCTCAGTCTGGCTGACGACTTTAGAATTGGGCTTTAGCTGCAGGGTCCCAATCCAGTACTTTTTTTCCAACCTGCTTTCAGATGTAGAATAAAATGCTATTGAAGTCTTCTGACAGGAGGCAGCAGCTTCATGACGTGGTGCTATACAGATACTTCCCCACCATAAAACCTGACAGCATATTGAGGTCCCCATCTGAAGACACCATTCCAGTGCCATCCAGCAGTGTGGTAGTGCCGGGTCACCAAAGCAAGACTGTCCATACAGGCTGCAGCCCTCTGGTCCCCTCTGAGGTGTGGTGCCACCCCCACCCTTCTCTCTAGCCCCAGGCAGGGCCACAGCTGGTGGTGGGTCCTTGAAGAAGTTTGGGTGTCAGCCTGGCTCTGGTTTCCAGCAGATGGCACTGACTGATGAAGGGAGGGTGGAGGGTGGTGAGGACAGCCGTGCCATGGTCCCAGTGATGCAGGGTGGCTGCTCGGGCCTCTTGCCCACGTGATGTAAACCATGTAAAGGGGGAATTACATGCAGGGATAAAATGGATGGTCTAAAGTGGTAAAAAAATGGAAGGTCCAGAGTGGGAAAAAAACCACTTCAGAACTCCACATGACGCTAGGCACATCGAAGCTGGTTGGTACATCCCTGTATGCAGGGGAGGCTGTATTGCCACAACCACATCTAAGGATTTCATAATGAAGATCAGGAAAACCACCAAATGGAACAATTCCTTTGCCAGCTCTGTCATCTATCTGGACACTGTCTTTTCCCCTGGAACAGGGCTAGCTGAAGGGGATGGTCCTACAGCTTTTCCCAGCTCATTTCAGAGAGCATCAGTTGCATCCCACCGGACCTGTTGACCAGGGATGAATTCTATGGGTCCTTTGCAGTGCCTGCTTGGACATAAATTCCACTGAAGACAGCAGTAGCTTTGCTGCAGAAAGCTGGAAGCAAGGGCAACAGAACAGGATTTTTTCAGAGGCAGTAAAACTTTTTCTTAAAACATGTCAATAAATGAGAGAACTGTGGGGTTTTAAAAGCAGGAAGATGAGAGGCTGAGTCAGACAGGGTTGCTGACCACAGCTCTGCCTGCGAACTGGGAAATGAAAAGAAAATAATTTCTGTGCTATAGAAATATCTAATTATCATCTGCCATCTCAAATGCCTCCAAAGAGAAACTCCTGCAGAGACCTTTAAAGCTCTTTTAGTACAGAAAACAGGAAAATATTCTGTCAGACTGGACCAAGATGCAGAGTGTGATCATATAAATCCCATGTCTTGGAGCAGAGCCCAGATGCTTCTGACTTTGTTGTTTTTTGCGGCAGTTTAGCAATTCAGCAGAATCACAGTTTGCAGCCCTAGATCTACTGGTTTTGGTAGTGGTGGTCCTTGAACTAATTGCTTATGTAAATAAACATTTCAAAACATAGAGGAGGAGGACTAAGACAGTTGCAGAAAAAAAAAAAGGAATTACTATCAACTTCCAGCAATATATCTGGGGGTTAGAAATAATCATTCTTTATTGAATTCACAGAGGCTTTATTTTTAGAGAGGATAAAACCTGCTAAGCCTTCAGTTCCTGACACATCTCTTTGGAGCAAGAGGAGAGCAATAGCAATTAACAGGGAGGTCTGGCAGTGCCGATGGACAGGGGCTTTCCTCTGCGTTTTCATCTTTGAGCCCCCTAAGAGAGAGCAATTGGTGAGGTAGGCAGTGCACAGCCCAGCAAAGGTAATTATTGCTAATGAAAACAGAACAGCACAACCACCACTCCAGCGAAACCATCCCAGCCAGCGTGGGAGGCTCTGGGCTCGTTATCGACCTTCCAGAAACCCTTGGTGACGCTCATCAGGAGCGGGCTGATGTGATTCCCACGGGACTGCCACCATCACCTGTCCCGCTGGCAGCAGCGCCAGGGAGCGTTGCGAAAGGGCCAGAGGTGCAGATCAACCGTGTCGAAAGCACCTTTGGTGGGCCAGACCTTCATTTTTCCTCCTTGGAGTATGTTCTAAATGAAGCAAGTCTGGTGAAAAGAAGAGCGCGAGCAAACATTTAGAACTGTTTATGGACTAAAACAAGGTTTAAAAGCCGCCTTATCGTCCCGGGACACAATGGCCGTCACTGTTTTTGTTGGTAAGTACCCTTGTGATTTAAAGCTGCTGACAGCACCAGACGCTCACAATGAAATCATCTCTCCCTCCCCTCCCCGCAGTTCAGGCAGACACTCATTTGTATGTACGGGTTCAGCCTGTCTGCTGCGGCTGGCCAAAGCGACAGATACTAATGGCATATGTTAATTACAACCCAACAACTTCCTTTCATTTGGGTGTTTATTAACATTCTCACTTCTGCCCGTGGAGGCAGCTGGCGGGAGATGCTGAGGCGGCAGGGATCACACGCGATCTCCGATCTGGGACCGCCATGGGCACTGGATTGCGCCTGGCAGCCCGACCGGGAGCCCGGCATGCCACGCAGATTTTGCTCCCCCTCTGCTTATAAGGCTGCAGAGGGGCTGGAAAGAAGAAGGGAGCTCAGGAGCAAACTCCCAGCCACCGCTGCCGGACGGCTCCAGGTGTGGCTGTGCTTGGAACCCGGCGTTTCGCCGGTAACGCCTTTGCGTAACAGCCCCAAATAGCTGGAAAACAGCTCAGTAATTCGGAATTTAGGGGGATCATAAAGTATCTGGTGCAAGCAGCGAATGCAGCCAAACGGGTTTTGCTGAGAATAAGGGGAATTGCCATCTCACCTGGAGCCAGGATCCATCTACTTTCCTGTCCAATTGCTGACTGTAATTGGAGACAAATACTTCAAAGGCAAATGCAAGAAACATTTAAAGGGACAATTCAGGTGATGCTCCCTTACCTTCCTCTTCACAACTGGTTTGTGACATTGGAAAAATGAGATAAAAGTTTACTTTGTAAGAAAGAAAGTATGTCAGATTTTATTTTCTGAACTCCTCATCCTTATTAAGAGCCTTCTTATCAGTGACTTCTTATGGTATGGTGATGCAAGATGATCAGGTAATTCTGTAACACATTTTTAAAAATTCCTCAAATCTCTTTTCAATTGTTGTGCTTCAATTTCATTCATAATCAACTTTATTAATAATCACTGTGCTGGCCAGGAGTCATGGCCAGTGGAGCAGGACTGAATGTGGCCAGGTTTTGCAGTTCTATAGAGCAAACCCACCAGCTCACAGTATAAAACAAGCAGAGTCAAACACAGGACCACAAAGGAGAGCAGTGTGAGCAGGCTATTCTCTGCCACCTTTGAAGAAAATTGTATTAATCAAAAGACATTTTCAGGAGCAGTTTCTAGGAGGCAGCTGTGTGGCTGATGGGAAGCTTTGAGGCAGCATGAAAGAAAAATAGGAGAGTTCCTTTGCTTTTGTTTTCAGACTGGGTTTGATGCACGTCAAACCCTGTGTGAGATAAGTCTGAGTATTCCTGGCATTCCTCTCAGCAGGCATCAGGCTGCCTTTGGCATCTGGGGACTTCATATAGCATTGTGCTGCCCTGGTGACTGTGAGTTGTTAAGTCCCCACATAATTCCCTACAGCCTTCACTCATCTGGAAGTAAAGCATAATTAGCAATTTTTGTTATCTCACTATTTAACCCTTCTATGGAGTTTGTGTTTTGTACTGTTCATTTACAAATATCCAAGCCAAAATGATACATCTGCTTTTATTTGATGAGATGTGCAGAGAATTATAGTAGATCAGTAAGACACAACTGTCCTTTACAGTTGTCTGCTTTCTCTTCTTTCTGTATCCTGTTTATCTTCCCAAGGTTAATTACTTAAGTTAGTGGTTTTGCCCATTGTGCTGCACAACATAAATAAAAATAAGATTAAAAAATTTATAATAAAAAAAATAAAGTCCCTGATACCATGTAGGTCATAATGTAAAAGGCCACTTGAGGAAATTTGATTTCTGTGTGCAGTTCATTCTCAAATTCCTGCATTTGTTCCTGGAGGCTGTTCTTGAGCAATTCAGAGTGAATGTGGAGGATCTGCAGGGTGAAGCCAAGCAAGGGGGCACTTCTCTGTGGCCTACAGCACTTTTTTCCCTAGAGGAGGCAGAGAATGTTTCCTCTCCTTCCCTCCTTCATGGGACACTAAAACATAAATACCTCTGCCTCCAGGGAGCTGCTTGTGTGGTTTCTCTCCTTCATGCTGACCCAGGTCAGGGCTCTGAGGCCTCTGAGGTCTCAGCAGGACTGAAGAAGTCATATCTGGGATGGGCAAGCCAGAACAGTAGAATGAACTACCTTTTTTTTTCACTGTTTACATCCAGCAAAATCCCCACACAATCACTTGTCACAGAGTACCAAGCACAGCTCCAAAATCATGTCAGAAGAGCAAGGGTTCTTGGTTTAGCAGCCTCTATTGAAAACTACTTTGTTTCTTGTTTAAAGACAAGACATTTAATTATCTGGTTGTACATTGTTCTCACTCCCCATGCTACTGGACTGATGGGACATTTCAGTTATTTATTGACATGTAGCAAAGCCAAAACCTTTGGATACTACACTGAGGAGTTTGCATTGTCCCAATCCTCTGTAGAAACTGTCCACTAGACAGAGGGAATTTAATTTCTTTCTTACAGTGAAAAACAATCCTGCAACACCCAGAATTGCAACAACCATGTAACCAGGTGTCCACAGGGCTAGGTTTTAACAACAGCTCACAAATGAGTGCTAAATTGTCCATCATTATCCCAGGGCAAGGGCAGTCATGCCACCTGCATACACCCGTGGGCAATTTCAGCATGAAAGGATTGTTTCAATGCTCTGTGTCTGATTTTTGTATTAACAGAAATGCTAAAATTAGAGCAGGAATGTCCTTGGGTGGCTTCTGCTGTGTTCTGTTTTCACAGCATCAACTGCCCTGTGTGAGAATCTCTGGTTGGTAAATCCCAGCTACCACACAGGAGCTCTAGCTCGAGTCTCTCGTTCCCATGTACACAGCCACAAACCACACTGAACAGCCCCCTGCCTCATGAATTCTGCCCTTTGTGTGCATCCACTGAGAAACCACGATGCAGGGTTTTTCCAGCCATGAGTTTTCCACCATTTCTGGTATATCCCCTACCCAGTTCAATACATATAAATTCACCAGGAGAAACAGATTAAACTGGTAGGCTGATACAAGCAGTACAAGTGGAATTGATAAGAGTTTGTCATTCACCATGGTGGATGGGATGCATTGGGTGAAGAAAATGGGGCCCATCTTTGCAGCAGAGCCTGGTGACACCTGTCAGTCCTCTTCTCACCTCTGTGTTGGCCCAAGTCCTCACTGGTTCCAGGTGGAACCAAGCACTCTGATCACCAGGAGTCCTCTGGGCAGCTGCTTCTCCCTCCAGAAGCATTCTCCATCACAACCCCAAGCTCCCTGGAGATGACTTGTGAGGGAGGACCTCAGATATAATTTTCTAGCCTGAAAGCCCAAACACTTTGGAGGATCAAGCCTCTTCTTTCCTCCTTCCTGCACCACATATCAGAGAACCAAGGACTGGAAATAATACAATACTGAGTTTCCAGCAAAAACATCCCCACTAAGTCCTAAAGGAATCTGGGATACATTTTTTCTGGACTGCTAAGACCCTCCAAAGCACAGTGATTGCACCAGTCTGGAAACGAAAAGCTGCGGACCTGAAGTCTTGAATCAGGAGCAGGAAGCCCTGGCTGAACTGATAACTGGGACATTGCTTTAAAACAACCTGGTGAATACAGCAGGCCAGCAAAGATAAGGCAAGGGTGGGCTGTGCCTTTCCCATCATCTATTATCTCCCCCACAGTAAAGAGAAGAACTGATTCAAAACCAGACTTAAATTCTTAGTAGCATTTAAAAAATGCTCCTCAGATAACTGGATAGGCATGTGGGTGAAATTCAGTCGTGGATAAAAATTGCCAGTAAGAATGTAAAGCAGGAGTTCACTTGCCATGTGGCAAAGGCAGCACATGGCTACTGGTGTCCTGATGGGCAAAGCAGGAGGAGGGGAAGAGAAAAGGAAATATGCTGAAGACATCAATTTGTCCAGGTTAATTGAAACTAGAAAAACCTGTGAGGCACTTCAGAGATGAGGTCAAAGTAGTGTGAAGAAACCTAGAAAGAGCAATAAAAAGATTTGAGGAGCGGAAGAGACTGAAAGATGAAAAGGCTCAGGTGAGAGTGATGGTAGATATGAAGGAACCTGACAGAATGACTTGAGATAATATAGAATATGTCAGCTGAAGTAACAGAGAGAATTTCAGCTGAACACGGTATTTCCTTTTATTTAACACAAGAGAAAAGTGACATCAGATGAAAATGAAAGATGATGTGTATAAACATCCAAAAAAGAAACACTGCTTTTTAAAACAGCGTGCACCTCCACTGCCATAACTAAACAGGTGGGCTTTTTTCATTCTGCCTAAATACAGGGCAATGCCCATAGGCGTGTGACTTCATTTTTCTCCCACAACACTAACAGAAAATGCTTCATGCATGGAAATGGTTTTCATAAGGTAGTGTTAGAAGAGATAATTCGTCTGAATTCCAGAACAGCTTGCATTTACATGAGTAATAGGCCCAGCAGGTATGTCAAGAGAAAAAATGCACTAAAAGCCACCCTACTTTGAGGTGTGATACAACCAGTAATTGCCTAAGATTAGCAGGAAAAAAAATCCCCTGAACTGTGTACTCCAAATGTACCTGATTCTAGGATCCTTTCACTTTCTTTTAGCACCAAACATTTTCTGCAAGCAAATACGTCAACTGAGTTAATTAGGATGCTGGGACCTATGTCCTTAGCAACCTCTGCAGTCAGGTGGAATGCAATGCACATGCTACAGGAAGGCAAATAAAGTTCTATTTTATAAAGCTTCTCTTAAGACAGTGAAAATACATGCAAACCTGATGGATGAGACCCCAGTGAAAGCCTTTCCTCCATGTACCCCCCTGGAACCCCAAATATTCCCACAGGCCAACAGACCCAAACCCAGTGAAGCTCTGTTTCCCTTGGGAGAAATGAGATGCCCAGTGGCCAGAGTGGCAGAGTTGGGTACCCCAACCCAACCCCACCACTTTCAGCATCTGAGCTGCAAAGGGAGGACACTGCAGCACCTTTGACAAAGCAGCCAGCAGTCACAGCCACAGGACAGAGCACAGACTCCCAGCTGAGTAAGTCCTCGCTACCCTGCAACACTAACTCTGAAGCCACCAGGGAAGGTTACACATGACTGGGAAAGCTGCCAAGCAGTTATATCCCAAAGTAAGAGAAAGTGAAAGTGTCACAGTTTAGACATCTCTTCTTACAATGCTGTTCACCTACCTCATTCAAATTTCCTTTTTTGCCCTTGAATAAGTGCATCGTTTGTTACCCACCTGACTCCCATTTGGGAATGTTTTAAGAGTGGCTGCCCCTCAGACAGCATAACCTGGTATTTCCCAGGTTGCTGGTTCTGAGCTCAAGCTGGAGTGTTTGTAGTGACGCCCTTACACTTGAATGCAGCCCTGGCTGCTGCCCGCCAAGGCCTGCAGAAGGGTTACATACACATGATTCTCATTCACTGCTCTGGAAAAGCTGAACAAGCTTTGTCTCCATGAGTGGATACAGTATCTCATTATGATCCGGAAGGATCGTTCTCAGAGGTTCAGCACTGGGATGACAAATCCGTAAACTCCTTTGGGATCTGTTTCTTTGTAAATACACAGACATGACTCATTACACTAATGTAGTTATGTGTGAAAATTCAAGGGGAAAATATAACCCCAAACCACCTTCATAAGAAAATAAGCTGCAAAGCCAAACATTACTGCATGCTTTTTTTTTTTTTTTTTGCCTGGCTATCAGCAGTTTACAAGTTCCCTCTTGTTGGCCCTTGGGAAGCAGCACATCCTGACACCATGAGCACCAGGCAGTTCAAAGCAATGCCAACACTCTTCAGCGTGATTAAAAAAGCAAGTTCGTTGATATTTGCTGGAATTATCCATTGGCCTAGATAGTCCTGAATGAATTCCTTTCTCTGTGCTGTGCTGTCTGACCCTTGCAGGCCTAAGTGTTTATCCCCTGCGATGCCTGTGGCTGCTGTTCTTGCTAAAGGCTCCCCGGTCTCATCCTGCTCCTCAGCAAGCCCTTGGAGGTCTGATGTTGCAAGTCCTCTGCTAATGGGCTGTGCACTGGTGCTAATGAGGTTCAGAGCACTGACCACAGAGAGGATGGGCCACTTGTTATTTTTCTAATTAATTCAAGAACTAATCACACAGCAGCATGCTCTGAAGACAGCCCATCTAACAACCGCGTTAAGAAGTCTGCACAAAACTGCCCCCTCTGCATTCGCCCCTGAGTATTTTCCCCTGCTTTTTGCAACTCATTTGAACAAAAGATGGCAAAAAAATCTTGTTCTACCAGCTGCTTGTGTTCTCCCCCATGGCAGCTCATCTTGTACATTAGCTCCTTCTGCTGTTTTAAATCATTTGGCATTCCTTTTGGGCCCACCCATCCCGTATACCCTGAGCTTAAATTCTTGACCCCTACTGGGAGATGACATTAGCTCTCTGCTTCACTGCCTCTCCCATCTTACTCAAAGCTTATCTAAACCCACAGTTGCTCATATCTCTGATTTCTCTTTTTCTTTTGGTTATAACACTCTAATTAGAGCCTTGAAGCATACAGAGATGTGATTTGCATGAAAGGCACTATTCAAAATGAATCTGGTTCTCAACCCATGCAGCTTAGCAGCAACATTTGAAGGCAATAAGTTATTTAGAGCCCTCACTTCTTGCCATTATTTTTTAAACACTCAAAGCCCCATTCATCTGCTCTTTTCTAAAGGATTGGAGCTAGTTTCGCTAGTTTTTCTGGATGGGTAGTACCCTCATAGCTCTGTACTGTGTTAAATAAACCCTAGAAGAGTTTCCACATTCCTCTTCAGTGTGTATATATTTACTTGAATGTGTATCACCTGTTTCGCAGCCCACACAGTGCTTGTCTGTCCTGTACATTAAAACACAGAAAATAAGGCCATTATGATAAACATCTGCACTCACCACTTTTTTGCTCCTCCAAAGCTGCTTATTAAAAAAAAAAAAAAAACAACAGAAAAAAATCATATCAGAGAGGTAGGTAACTTTAAAGTGAAGTACTAACAGTAAAGATAAAGACATCCTATTATAGTTACCGGTTATTATTAAATATTAACTAAAATTAAATCTGGAAAGTTTGTAAACACCCTATTTACATACCCAAGTGGTTGTCTTACGTTTGAAGCCTCCCCTCAGAAGAAAAGCAGCTCCCAGTGCCATTTGGCATGAAGGGGACATAAGTTACAGAAGACCTGACACGAGGAATTTGTGCTGTGGCTATTCATGGTGCCAATGCTTTCCACGTAACTTTTCATTTGTGGCCTGCTTGGGGAACGGGATGTGTCCCAGGCACTGGAGAAAAGCCAGAAAAGGGCCATTTATTGGTAGCATATTCAAAGCAACATTTGCAAAACAAATCCAGCGCAAACAAAATCTGGCCCAAGCAATGTTGACAAATCCTTGCTTGTGCTGCCCACAGAGAGCAAGTCATGTCCTTGCTGGGGCACTCTGGCTGGGCTCTGTGAATGTCCTGCTGCCTGTAAGGATGCTTTACCCATCCTAAAACTGTGAGAACTCCCGGCACGCTGAATGCATGGCTAATCCCATGGGAAGCTTTCTGCACTGTGCTGTTTCAGCAGCCAGCCAGGCAACAGCAAATTGGTTGTGCAGACCCAAGCGTTTCCCCGTCCCCCTGCCTTTGAACAGGCATGGATGAAGAACAAACTTCTAATGAATGGACTTCAGTGCACTGAATGTGCCCCTGGCTGGAGCAGTACAGCTCTGCTGGCCTCGGGCAGAAATGCTGCAGGGGAAGGATGCGAGGAGCAAAGCACTCAGAGCTGAATTTGGCCCTGTAATTTCAGTCTGAGGCAGTACCAGGTTAAGCTATGAAGCGCTGCATGCAAAGTTGAATGTTGTTACTCCAAGGATCAGGGAGAGAGGCCAGGCCAAGGCTGAACGCAGTGACAAGGGTTAAAAATCAGTAAGGAGTCTAGATGGAGAGCTGAGATTGCTGCATCTGCCTGTAGGGCATGAGTGCTGAGCAGAGAAGATCCTGTTCATCACTACATCCCACTCCCCCCTCCAGCAGCATCAGTAGCAGTGTCTTTGGTTTTCAGGGCTCTGACACAGCCAAAATGAAGAGCAGGGTCCCAGACCTTGAGCTAGTCCCTTTCCTCCACCCTGCTTCAGACAGCCATCCCCTGCAGATATCCATCCACTTCATCTGTGTCTTCAGCTGGCCTTTCTCTGTGGGCTGCATTTATTGTTCTATAGAAAAGATAATTCTGAGAAGAGCAAGCCAGAGAATGTGTCAGAGAAGGGGAAGAAGTGACTTTGTAACTCCAAATAAGTGCATGCAAACAGGGATGACTGCCAGTGATTACTCCCAGAGTTGTGCCTCCTGAACCCACCACATTCCCGTCCCGTGATGTTTGTTCTTCTCTCCAGCCTGACTGCAATCATTATCCAAAAGATATTGTGGAATTTCACTGTCAGCTAGTAAAACTAGGCCCTAGAAATGAGCTTCCTCTATAATTACTTCAGAATACTCAGAGGACCAGATGTTGAGGCATGTGGGACACATCGCAGCAGAACAGGATGGTTGTGGTTGGGCAGAATCTCTGGGGATCATCTGGTTCAAGCCCCCTGCTGAAACAGGGCTGGTTGCCCAGGTCCATGTCCAGGCTGCAGTCCCAAACTCCAGCAGCAGGAAAAGCTCCTGAGGCAAGCTGGCTTCTCAGAGGGAAGAGAAATTCTCAGAAGATGGCAAAAGATGCCTTCCTGGCTTCTGTAGGATAAAGCAGCAAGCAGGGTGGGGGAGACTGGGGTTTAAGTGGCAATGGGTTTTGGCCACAAAGAAATCGGTGGATACCAGAGAAGGGGGGCTGCCCCAAGCTGGAACAGTAATAGTTCAAACTCCCATCAGTGCAGTTTTGTTCTCACCTATGGAATTGAGTTAAGGGCAGAGTTTTAAAAGAAAATAAACCAGTGTTGGGAAGACAGTACAGCTGTTATGGTTAGAGGGAGACCCAGCACCCAGGGACTCGGTGCGTGGGAGAGCCAGGTTCAAGTTTCTTCATTGTATCAGGCTTCCTATGCCGTCCTGGACAAATCCTGCCTAACAGTGCCTCAGTTTCCCACAGCAACAAGAGGGAGGTAAGAGCTTTTCTCAGGCTCTTTTTCTTCTTTTTTATTGTACATACTAGGATGGGATAAACCTTAAGTAGTGAGGTGCTGGTGCCAGGCAAAAGTGGTGGATATTTAGGTAGACAGGCAAAACTCTAAGCAGGTGGTGCCAGGTCACCCTTTCTGAAGACGTCTCTAGTAGCCTCAGAAAAGAGGTGATTTGAAGACCTCCCTGAAGTGTTTCAGCAAATAAATCCTGATTATTTGGGCTTTGTGAAGACAAAGTGATTGTTACTCTAACTTCTTAAGGCACATAAGCATTTAAGCTGCCTTAAATCTTTAAGGTAGCACAATGTAAGCATTAGAGCCAACTTAAATCCTTATTAAGTCTTCTAGGTGCTTAAAGCATTTAAGCCATTTTAAAATCTTTTTAGAATGACTGCTGATTCCATGGGAAGGATGCAGTGCTGAAAGACACTATGTATGCGATGCTGCCTTAAAGTTCATGCTGTCAGACAAGCTGGTGTCTCATATGCAGCCTTATCAGGAGAGATTTGAAAAATGTCTAGACTTTAATTTCCCTGCCATTTCAGCTTTGGTCCCAAGTTCACAACAATGCTTATAAGTGTGACAGGGTTTTGAGAACACAATGATTGATCCATCAGCTCATCCTGGTGGTTCGTGTTATCCCACATCAGGGCTCTGTCACACTGGTCTGTGGTACGTGCTTCAAAGGACAGTAGAGGAGATGCTGAAAATGAGCGAGTTCCTTGCAAATACAGGGACAATCACAGCTCACAACTAAGCAAAACTCTTTGCTCTGACTTTTCAGCAGTGACCTTTGGATTGCAATCAACCTTGGAACGCCCAATCTGAAAAGGCAACATTTTTGGCATGCCGTGAAAGCAAGGCTTTATAATAGAAACTACTTTTGCAACTTTTATTGTATGACTTGCACTCAAGAGGATGCCATAACAAACTGCTGAGCACAGTCTTTCTACGAGAAGAGATGCAATCCAGCTAACCCTGTCCTGTGTGCACAGGCAAAGAAACCACTTAACCCCTTGAATAAGGGGTGGCATATGTGGCAAAAGTTCTAAAGGACTGGGTTATCAGTGGACAGAGGGTTTTTCCAATAACTCCAGTGATAATTCTGACTTGTTCTGGTTCTTAACTTGTCTTGCTGGATCATATCCCTTATACAATTATGACTCTGAATGGCTGATAAAGCTCTCCTTTTAGCTCAATTTTTGACTGGCAGTGGCTGGGAAACAGTTTGCCTCCTTCAGCCTCTTAGCTGGTGCTGATATTGCAGGCACCCACTGAAGCAGCCCTCCAAAGTCAATAGAAGAAGAGCCACAACAAGCACAAGCCAGAGAGACATCTCACCTGAGTGTTGGCCACTGTGCTGGGACATGGGCTCTCCTGTGCTGGAACCCTACAGGATGCTCAAGGGACTATGGTATGATTTGTCTCTCCTCATCTTCTAATAAAATCTCTTTCTGGGTGGGTCATCTGGTCAGACGTAGTCACACTTCTCAGTCAATGGGCAGGGATAGGCACCTTCAGGAAGCCATTCTTGTGACCTGTTTAACACAACTCTCCTAGTAAAGGGCAGCCATACCTTAAAATAAACTCATTGCTCTGCTCTATGAGTCCAGGCAATGTCAGACATAGGCCACAGTGCACATTTGAGCAAAGGAAACTGTGCATCTTACACCTAGGTACAAACCAAATGCTTAAATTGGCCAGACTGGATCTTACCAAGTGTGCTCTGGTGTGTGTACAAAAGTGAATTACTTTCTCACCCACCTCTTGAGGTCAGTTTTGAAGACCCCCTTTACTTTAAAATGCCATTGCTATTGAATCATGGGGCCAGTCTAGATTCTCCTCCTTTCGCTTAATTGCAAACTGTTAGCCAGTATGCCATAAAAGGTTTCTGCAAGCATACCCAAGCGGGTCTGAATGCTTTCCACTTCCCTGCTTTTGCACGTGAGAACTGGCTCACTCCCATTTGCAGACTCTCAGCAGATCTGGGGTTATGACTGAATGCCTCCAAGCTGGGGGATGCAAATACACGTCAGTGTTTGGAGTCAGTGACCGCACTCATGCCCACGATAATCACGAGCACATACAAGCCACAGGGAATTGTTAACATTGAGACTGATTTGGCCATAACAAAAGTCTCAACTGGGTTTTGTTATAAAGTGCCTCATTAGTCTGATATTCTTTGTGACATCCCATTGGCAGTAGATATGAATAGAGTTTTTTCCTGTCTCACACATGAGCAATAGACACAAATTCCCATGTCAGCCCAAACCAGGTCTGCTCTCCACATCAGAGATGTGTAATCTTTGGAACAAATTGCCCAGGGAGGTTATGAAGTCTACCTCACTGAAGATATTCAAGAACTGTCTGGACACAGTCCTGTGTCACATGCTCTAGGATGACCCTGCTTGAGCAGGGAACTTGGAGCAGATGACCCTCTGTGGTCCCTTCCAATCCAACCCACTCTGTGATTCTGTGACTGTGTCTCTGAAGGACTGAGTCTGCAAGATGCTGAACATCCCCTGCTGATGAGAGGAGCCAGGTACTTATTGCCTCAGTCTCTGGGATAATGTAGCCCAAAAAGGGAATGGAAAGTTCAAGAGCTTATTTAAGAGCTCTGTGCCCAAACTTAGCTCGTGCAAAAGGAATCTGCAGGCTGAGCGAGTGCAGCCTGCTGCACAGCTCTCTCTCCTCCTCACCCCCTGGGATGAGTTGAGTTGAGGAGTATCGCAACCTGAACAGCGACTGCACCTGATGAAACCGAAAGGAGATTGCCCCGCACAGAGAGCATCTGCTGGATTGTGCAAATATGCAGCATGCTTGCCTAGGCAGACCAGCCGTGGGCAGCAGGAGCAAAAGGGGGCTGGCTGTGTTCCTGCTCATGCAGCCCAGGGTGAGGCTCATCTTCTCTGCTGCCATGAGGTGCAGCTGGATCAAGGTCACCTTGTTGGCCACCAGGACAGCCAGATCCTTCTTTGCAGAGCTGCTTTCCACCTGGCTGCTCCCAGTCTCCACCGGTGCACAGGGTTATTCCCCTAGGGGCAGGGCATTGCATTTCCCTTGCTTGACTTCATAATGTTCCTGTTGGACCACTTCTCCAGCCTCCTTAACATCCTTGTGCACGACTAAGTAGCACTGCTGACCTCACTGATGAGGCAAGCTGTCCTGTTAGGTCGTGTTCCTGAATCAAAACCTGACAAACTCCTCCAGCTGGACTCTGAACCACTGCCCACCACTCTGGCAATACAGCCAACTTTCCATTTGCCTTATTTATATCCAAATCACAATAAATAGGGCATGCCCTATCAAGCATTAACTTTACAGATGAAGCCACCGTGGTCAGGAATTGAAAATGTATCTGCTTTTCCTTTTGAATGCAGCTATCCCTGTTTGAAGGAGAGTCATCCCTCTTCTCCATTGCTATCTAGACATGCAAAATGATTCAAACTGCTGATCCCATGAGAAACAGCAAATGTCATCACAAACATCACAGGAACAATCTATTTGGCTCTGTAACAATACTTCTCACTAGTGAGAAGGAATACATTTTATTTAATGAATTACAGATCAAAGGCCCTGAACCAAGCCTTGGTATCACCTCACCTACTACTTGGCCAGAGGAAAGAAAATATTCCTGATACACTGAGACATCTCTGTTTATCTGAATGATCTGAAAGAGAGATTTGTAGTTGCTCCAATTAGATTCATAAAGAATATACTACACGCTTGGCTTCTCTGAGATGAAAACCATGTGGAGTGCACTGTTGTTAAATTGCTGATCACCTGCAGAGACAACGACCTCGATTCCATAGCACCCTCTTAATAGCTAAGGCGAGAGATCCTCTGCAATTGCAGTCAAGAGTTCATTCTGTTTGCTAAAGCCATTACGGTCATTATTCTAATTACCTATCGAGGCCTATTCTTGTGTGTGGTGCTGCACAAAGACAAAGGGAATATTGTTTCTGTCGCTCAAAGTTTGCACTCTTAATCAAAGAAGAAGAGCATTCAGGCACCTAACAAATTGAGTGAGTTAGGGAGGGGAAGGAATTACCCCATGAATTAGCTATGAAATGTTTGTGAGGAAAATCTCTGGGTGAAAAACGGATGTATTCCTGTCAATCGCCAGCCCCTATATTCTTGCAAAGTGGAGTGCAGGAAGGCTGAGTGTCTAATAGCCTGCTTCACAGGCAGTAATGCCTCTGGAATATGGTGACTGATTTGCTTGACATTTCCTCTGGCGTCAGTGGTATTAGAACCATCAGGCAATTTCTGGGAAGCTAATTTGTTCCTTTCTACTATATGTTGATAAGGAACAAAGAGATGTTAAGTGCCGAAATCTCTCAAAAATCCACTATGATTTGGATGCAAATCTCAGGAATCTTTTCTTTAGTGTAATGTAAGAATTTATACAATTCCCTTTTCTATTTCATTAACAAAGTTTCCTGCTGGCAGAATCCAAAATAAATCTGAGGTCTGGCATAACATATAGACATGACTGTAGAGAAAAATAATTTTGTTAATTTAATCAATAATATGTCCTTATATGGAAACCTTGTCAGAATGTAATTATGTATCCAAGCAAATGTATTGCTACATGTTTAGTCTTAGTAAGACTATTGCAGAGCAAAACTGTGAACTTAAAAGGAACAGAGAGGCTTCAGATGCCCAAACCATTCTACAGTCTTTGTTCAGATGAAATTCCCAGTGCTAGTGTGGTAGGGTTAGGAGGGCACTGTAACCCTCTTATTTACCAAAAGCAGCTATTTGGGATGTTTTTCCTCTTTTTTTGGGTAGTAGCTGAGATTATGATTGTCCCTGCTGATAAATCAGGTTTGCTAGACAGGAGTCCCTTGGCTTGGGCTCAAATGAGTTTGTACTGTATTAGATGGCTTGGCCCAAGGGACTGGCCTGTTTACCTTTGTCTATATTCCTGACCTTTCTGTTCCTGTTTTCGTCACCTACATAGCACTTCAGAGACAGTTCTGCTCCCATGATTGCCATGGCCACTTAGTGATGCTCGGCTTGGCGTTTTTGCAGTGCTTCTGCTGCATGGATCATGACTATTTGCAGCAAGAGCCATTTGAAAGCCCATGGCAGGACAGCCCTTGTCCTGATCTGTTGCAGTCAGCACAAAAGCTGAGATGGATGATCACCATGAAGAAATAGCTGTGTTTTTATTGTTACATCCCTTCATTTTTTCTTCTTCCCCCACCTATTGCTACTCCCCACACATCTAGGTCTTGGGAACAGAGTTAATATTTCCTGTTGTTTTATCCAAGGTGCAGGTTAGACACACAGAAGCATGAGCTCTTTCCCATGCAGGAATGCAGGAGCCAGTTTGGCTAATTAGCTGATGTGAACATGAGCTGAATGACTTTCAAGGTCACCTCATATCTGAGAATTGCTTTTGTGCTACATAAAGCTCAAACCTCCCAGCAGGCTCTCTTGCTCTACCCCTATTTTCTGCAATTTGTTTTATTTGGCGAACCCAACTCCCTTGTTACCCTGGATCGTGGACAGTTGAATTCACTCATTCTTCAAGCTCAATGGAACGAAAGATTTGGGCCCAGAGTCCGGAGGTGTCACCAAAACGCATGTAACAGGGGTGATGAGCATACTGCCTGCTCTGCTCTTTGCTGCAGGTTGAAGATCAGTGTTCCCTGTGGAAGTGACCACCTCCTTCTGGAAGCTCAGACAAGATTTTAGGTCTATCAGCTTTTAAAAGCTAGTTGTTATTTACCAGTACAAGAATTTAACAGCATGCAGCTTCGTAAAACATGATTTCTCCCCCATCTTGATTAGTTTAAGGAGAGGAAATACCCTTATTTATAAGAATAAGTTAGTGAGAAAAGACTGAGCCCCAGGTGTAGTCTTATCTCAGACTTGGACTTTGCATACACTCACGGTGGTGCAAGCTACTGCACTCAAAGGAGAGTGTTGTCTCAGAGCAGCACAACCTGGAGGATGTTTAAAGGCAAGCAGTGAGTGCTAACAGATTCAGCAGTTTACTGATGATGGTTCTGCTAATATGTTTATGCAAAACTTGTCCTTTGATTCTCCCAAGGCATGGGTAAATGCATGCAAGCAGTGTTAATGATGAGCTACAGAAAGTGTCAATGACTGAGCTCTTATTTTACTGACAGCACTGCACACACAGGCAGGCACCAAGCCCAACTATCTTTCTAGGGAAGGCCAAAGGGCTGGGATCTATACTTGTGTTTAGGTTCTTACATCCCACATAGGTGCTGGCAGCCAGACCCTCCCCACCTAACACCAGGCATGCTGTAAAGTTTGTGTGCTTGGAGCTTAGTCACCCAAGTCAGCGAGAAAAAATCGGTGTTTTCAGGGGTGATTCAGACTTGAGCCACCTCTCAGAGCCACGCATCTCCATGCAGGAAACTTACTTCAAACTTACTTCCCAGCTGCGTTGCCGCAGGTGCCCAAGAGCAGCAAGTGCAGCTTTGGTGCTTCGCAAGACTGCAAAGGGAGATAACAGGTATGGTCTGTAAACAAGCCTGGAGAGGAACTTTGTGTGAGAGATTGAAGAGCACTTCTGAAAGCAGCAGAAACACGAAGAAAAGATGAAGAACATGAAGAACAGTTACACTAATGTCTCTATTCCCCCACTCCAGGAGTGGGGAATAGAGACATTAGTGTAACTGTTCTGTGATTTCCAACCCAAACCTGGGAGCTGGATGGTTGTTGGACCTTAAATTTCTGCCTTTCAGACTATTCCATTCCAGTGTTCAAGTGTCTTCCCAAGGATGCTGGGGATTTTTAAGCTGTGAAGAAGTTTATGCCCATTTCTTAAAAGAGCACTGACTCCCATGCACTGTGTGTTCAGTTTTCCTTTCTTCAAAACACCTAGGATGGAGAGGAAGAAAAAAGCACAAAAAGAGTTACCTGTAGGTAATGCAAAGGAATGCCTGCAATGCTTAACCCTTGAGAGAGTGTGTTTGTCCTGTATCCACAGTTTAATTAATTTATTTCTGGAATGGTGCTATCCTGTTTTAGAGCAAACCAAAGCAAACATTTATTTGCAGCTGCCTGCAATGAGGTTACCAGTAAACTAATGATATAATATTTTCTCTTGGAATTTATTCTATGAAGATGACTCATTCTGGACAGCTAAATGCCATCAGTGTTGTGTCAGCTTTTACTGACTAAAGTGTTTTTCCATATGTGATAGTGGACTGTTCTTATTAATGGTTGAGCTGTAAAATCTTGCTTTCCCTCTTATTTATGATACTGGAAAAAATCCAGTGTAGCACAGTACATATGTAAGTCATTACCCTCCCTCTAAGCTCCCCCCCAAGTATGGAATGTTACTGTATTTTAATATATTACAGAAATAAACAAATGTTTTACATGTGGGGGATGAGTATAAATCAGAGATGACTCAAAGGGCAAAGGGGTTTAACAGAGTTTGCTGTGCCTGAAAATCTCTGGAGCCCAAGCAGTATTGTGAGGGGATGTGGCTGTGCTGCTGCACTCTGCTTCCACATCCAGTTCTACATAGTGCCAGGCTTAGAGTTCAAGCAAGTTTTCAGGGCTGCTCTTTAAAGGGATCCAGATATCTGATGGTTTTTTGTATCACGTGGTCTCTGTTCCTCACTGCTGCACCCCAAAGCCTTTTCCTTCCAGACAGCAGCTGCTACAGCACCTCCTCAGAGAGCTCCCATCCTTGAAGCCTCCCGAGGGCCACAAGCAGACCCTGAGTACTCCTGTCCCAACCTCAGTGGCTTCAGTCAGCCACTCTTGTGGTGTCCACACTTCTTCTCACTGAGACCAGTAAAGGACAGTGGAGGTTAAATACAGAGACACTCCTGAGAATAGGGACCTCCTGAGTGCCTATGGATTTTAACTCTTTTCCCTTCTGGCCCCCCATATCTCACATCTCCCTTTCCATTAGCGGCCCATCTTGCAGAGGAGAATTATGGAGATTTTCTTCCCTGAGGAGCTGTGACTTGAATGCCCTCACCCTGGGGAGCGAGCTGTCCCTTGGCTGTTGGCTCCCACCACTGACAGTGTCACCACCAAAAGGGCTGGAGTCCTTTGGAGAGCTCTTTTAGCCCCACCAGGTGCAGGATCAAGGCCTGTGCATCAGCAGGTGCCATTTGTACTGTCGGGAAGAAGGAGCTGCTGGAAGCTGATGGCACACACATAGTTTCCATGCTTCTGCCTGAACTCTTTCACCTCACCTCTCTCTACCTGTGGACATCCCAAGGCTGTTCCCTGGGCTTATCAGCAGGGCTGTAGGCACTGAATCCATGCCCAAACATGCTGTGTGGGTAAGGCTAACTGGGGCCACCAGAGATAGCTCCTAGTGGCCACTCAAGTGTTGGGTATCACATCTCTTACCCAGGAGGTGCCCAAGTGCCCCTTTGCAATCAGGCCTTGGTTTTGCCATGCCAAACTCCTCAGCTCAAGCATTTATGCTTGGATCAATTCTCTGTCACACAGGGAGCAAGGAAAAGAAATCTTCCTCCTACAAGAGCCTTTTCTTTCCTCTGGATCAATGCATACAACTTCATTTGACATCAGTGGGAGCTCTGTCAGAGATCAAGAGCAGTAAATGGCCTAATGGAAAGAATAATAATGCTATCATGTGTACATACCACTTCTCATCCATCTTGTGGGTTTAAAGAACTTTCTCTTGGTGAGCTCACTGGTCATAATGCTTACCCTCAGCTAATTCATACATTTTAATTATCTTTTCAAAGACACTATCAAAAATCAGGAGGAAAATGGAAAAGCACAGAATATGCAGATTGCAAGCTGAAATGTGATGCTCTAAAAGTTGAGTTTTCCCTTCTTAGAAATATAATAGGCAATATAATTTTTTTAAAAAACAGTAACTTTTATTAGAAGCTCCATAATATAAAAACTATGATCCTGAGATTTAATTTCATCCAGCTGTAAAGTAATACTTTATTGACCTCAAGCTGGTTTATACAGGTTTTTTTTCCTACCTCTTAATTATAACAGGCACATCTTTATAAGCCACTGGATTATTTACTAATGCAACACTTTCATTTTATTTCAAGTGGGAAGAAAATCTATTTGTTGTGGGATTTTATTTTTCATAGTGTTTTTTCCCCTGGATGTTGCATCTTTGTGGGTACCTTTCATCTAATACAACATTAGCCTTCATGATGGGGTTGACTGCTTCCTTGATATTCACTTGAAGTTGGATAATAAAGTAGGAAAGAATAAGAGAAAGACAATAGAAATAAAAAAGTCTGCATATATGTGGCACTTAATTTTCTAGCAGCAGCATCATTATGTTTCCCCAAAACTGCTTCTCTGTTTGAGATTTCACTCTCATTTTGATGTATTGTGGCTCAATGGACACTTAAAATAATTATTGTTATTTTTTTCCTTTTGCTTGAATAGCAAAAATATTCTGGCACTCCCACAGATTCAGTGGCCTCATTCACTTACAGTTCAAACAGAAAGGATGCAAGGAAAGCTAAATTATTTTCTATATTTATTTTGGCATCCAGCAAAATAGAAAACATCATCTTGTTACTGTAAGTGGTCATTAAGAAGAAATTATGAGTTTCTTGATGGCATAATTTAAAAAGAGGTTAAAAGTGTGTGATAGTGTAAAAAAATAGTAATGGACTGATTTTCAAGAAATATTCTGTCTATGTCAGGTATCACCATATATTCACATTGTGGAAGACCCCCTGCACAATGAATAGATTACAGCAAATCACAAAAATGAGGAATCACAATAAAAGTATTTGTGTCTCATTTCAAAACATACTAAGGAGCTAAAATTAAACATGTGCTTCTCCTCCCTCAGTTGATTCACCTCAGTCTTCAGTGGGGAAACCGAAGCACTTCTGTACATGACACAGTAAAACACAGAAACTGAGACTATTGATAGAAAATGATTTTAGGGTAATTGCTGCTTGCATTCAGTCTGCTCCTTGGAGATGAATGAGTTGTTATTTACCATATGCTCAAATCTGTGATGAGTAAATCCACCTTGTTTGCCTGGATGGAGAGATGAGTCTCAGAGAATGTGAGGGGTTATGAGGAGGAAAGAGACATTTTAACATGAAACCTACATCAATGTGCTGTGGTGCTTAAACAGAAGAGTAAATGTTTTCTGTGGTAGGGAGGGTTTCATGCAGAAATTCTGAAATTTTAAGAGTAGGCAATTGGTGTTTAATTCATGTTATGAAACAGCACACCATTCCATCAGAACAGTTGGGAAGAATTTAGCTTGTCCAGCAAAGTCTCAGGACAAAGCAAAACATATGAAAATGTTCAATATTTTCCCCACTAACATTTGAATGTCGGACAACACAGGGCAAAACAGAGCTTGTGAGCAGCTGCCTGCTGTGGCAGGGGAATGTGTGACTCCATCAGATTCTTCATTAGGTGCCAAAAAAGATGCATGTCAGGTAACAGGCACCACGCCTTGGTAGTTTGGAATGATTCAGAAAACAGGAAAAATTATGGACTATAGGCCATTTCAACTCCTTTGAGCTCCCATTAATGAGCGAAACCAGCTCATTTCCAGTTTCCAGAGCGCTCCTTCTATTGCAGAGGTCAGGGCTGAATCTCACAGAGGTTAAGTGCCTTTCCCAGGACTGGAGTGTGACAGCAGTAAGGGCTGTGGGGACTGATGACAAAGATAGGTCACACAGCAAAACAATTGCAAGTCAGGAAAGGAATCTGGGCCACGGGGATGCTCAGACCCCGCACAGCCAGACGAATGCTAACCGTGGTGGGAATAAGAAAGAAGACATTGTTCCTTCAAACATCTTGGGACTGAATGTTGATAACACAGAATGCTCTTCAGATTTTTTCAAAACATGGCTCAGCCCAAGGCTTTCCTGGATATCAGTGAAGGAGTTAATAAAAGGCAGTGAAGACTAATGAGCCTCTAGTAGACTTGAATTCTTTATTTCAGAGTTACAGGATAGATGTCTGCAAATCAAAATATTTTGAAAAAAATAATGGATTCCATCTTTAGCTGGAGAATAAAATCATATAAGAAAAAAATGAAAATTCTCAGAAAACATCCACCAGAAAGACATCATTATCCAGACTTCTCTAGGAAAGTATGAAAAATGATAAGATCAAAGGTAGATGCACCAACTGCCTTGAACCATGTTTATACATAACATCTTCCATGTGTTCTGCTTTTGAAAGTAGATTAGCATTGGAAATGATTCAAAAACTTCCTCAAAATGAGCAATGCAGCTTTAGGAGTACCAACGTGAGGATAAGACAATGCACAGAAAGTGGTTCAGATCTAGATTCAGGGCTGTAAGGGAAGCTGTTGCAAAGTCTTTGCAAGTTAAAGATGTTGGGGAAGACATCCCGACATCTGGACACAGGGAGTTGCTTGTGTCACACAAGAACCTCAGCTATGAATAGAAGGAACCAAGAAAGGCAGACCAAGGAGAAGGAGAATTGTGCTGAGCTTTTGGCAAAGAGAAATGAAAATAATCTAAGATCTTTTATTAATTTTATATTATGTTTTGGGTGTGCGAGATGGACAGAATATGCATTTGACTTAGCTTTTAATATGCTTTTTCCTTTCTTTATTCCTCTCATGTCACAAAAATGCTCTTATTTAATGGGATAAGATAAGCCTGGGAAATGAGGGTACTTACCTTCTGCATGGAGCCCAGATGTAGTGATGGAAGCAAAGGGAACCTGCCAACAGCTCCTTGAGGCCAGGATTCACTGGAGTTTTCCAACTTCTACAGGTGTCACAGTCATTCATCAGTGGCCTGATTTCACTAGAAGATTCCAGTGTGCTAGGTTATGGAAAGGGGGTGTGTAAGAGCCTCTCTGCTGACCTCATGCACACAGTTTGGGTTTCTTTGTTGTGTAGGAAACAGAAGGAGGTGACAGAGGAAGATGTCAGCTTGCATGAGGCCAACATTTCCCCAGCTGATTTTGACCAGCAAAGTTGTCTTTGCTCCATTTGAGCAGGCTGAAGGGAATGTGTCCCTGCACAGAGCAGATCCTAAGGAATGGTAAATATGTTGGCATTCAAAATACACTTGAAATACAACATGCCAGACCTACTCTTCAAAGAAGTTACAGGTCCTGCCTCAGCCCACCCCCTGAGTACATGCTTTGCTTTGAGTCCCACTGAAATCAATGCCCCTTTGAAGTGTACTTTCCAACACTTTGAAGAAGCACAAGGGAGATAGCAAAAGGTTAACCTAAAGTGATGGCAGTATGAGCTATATAAATCTTACTCTTGGATCTATAGCCTTTCCATCTGCAGCTGTGTAAATGGGCAAATTTCTTTTGATGCCTGGAACTGTGTTGCAGCACACAAACAGTCAGAAATTGCACCTCTTGATTTATTGCTTGAGTGAATTTCTCTTGTTGCAACAGAAGGCACAAGAGAGCCTCTGTGGATCTGGCCAGTCTGAGGACTCATCTGGTTGAACTTCTGCTGCTGTCAGTGCTGGGAGGGTTGCCAGTGACGGGCAGTGGGAAGACACCCGGGTGAAGACAGGATTACCCGGACTGCTGGAGAGTAGGTGTATAATGCTGAAAAGCTTCAGGGGAAAGCAAACTGCAGCCTGGCTCCAGCATGGGGATGCCTCACCCTGCTGTGCCTCCAGCTGTATGGTCTGGCACCTCGTGTGCCAGAGCGAGTGCCAGAGTGCACCTTGAGTGACTGGGCAGCCGGCTCCAGCACGTTCCACTGACACTGCCCTGTCTGCCCACGGGTCATGCAACTTTGGGTCAAAATTGTCTCATCATTTCCTTTCACATGTCCCTACAAAGCTCATTCTTCACATTCTGCCGCTCCCAGATCACCTCCAAAGCTCTGACTTTCTAGGTTTCTCATCCCCTTGAACATCTGCCTTTTATCTGGTTTTCCCCTAGATATATTATGTTTCATTTTCTCACTGAATGTCACTGTTATTTTTCAGCTGGTATCTGTCTATTGCCACTTGTGTTTGCAATAGTAATGTCTGGGAATCTTAATAAACCAGAGTATCAAACACAACAACAGTGGTTTGTAGGAACCTCTGAGCTAAGGGAAAGGGAAGGCAAACACTCTGCCCAAAGACACAAAGGTGGGACCAGACTCTGGTGGCACAGAGAGCATTTGAGCTTACACCTGATCTGCAAAGATAAAGTTTTTCATCTGTTTGAAAAGAAAATAGCAATGACAGTACCGCCCCCAGCCCTCATGGTTGTAAAAATGTGCATCAGTAAAGATGAAAAGCAATACGAACAGAAGAAGAAGAAAAGGCATCCCTATGAAAAGTGCAGTTGCCATTTCAGAGGCTGCTTTTGCTTTCAATCTGTGGGTTTTAGAAATGTATGCACTTTAGTTGCTGTAACAAGAGATGACTTGTGCTGAGTGGGCAAGTTTGGTGGTGTGTGGAGGAGCTGAGTGAGGAACAAGCCCTGCCCAAAGCAGATGTATGTTCAACCTGACATTGCTCCAGGCACCCACAGCTGACCTTTAAACCAAACATGAGCCCTGGGCTCTCCCTGAGGCCACCAGAACTTTTCTAACATGTGCTGGGATTTAGTGGGCATGTTTGGAGATTGGATGGGGCATATTTATAGAGTACAGGTTCAAACTGCTCCACAGTTACTTTGTCTGTCCACACCTTAAGGTGTTGCCTACTGAAACAGCCTGGGTCTGGCATTCCCTCTGCATGGGAATCCTCTTTTCTCCTTGGAGATGACCATTTTCCCCAACTCCATTTCAGGGTGCATCTTCATGTCCTTGCTATTCCCCTAACCATTATAAACAGCAGGTAAAGGGTGGATTTTATAAAAGCACTGGTGTATCTCCTTTAAAAATGCTTCTTCTCTTCTCTATTCACCTTTCCCATTTCTTTCTTTGCTGGCTTCAGAGTGAATGGTCAAGGGCAAACCCAATTTCACAGTCTTGGTATTATGTATGGTAGGCTGGAGAGCAACAGCTTTCTGAAGCAAGTCTAAATATGGAAGTTCTCGTGGGAAAGGAAGGGAGAATGCATCTGAAACAAAAAGGAAAGCTAGGATGAATGAGAAATGAAACACCAGAGGTGATTTCCTTATGGCAGGTGAGTACTTGCTTAGTTTAGGACAAAAGTAGTTATTGCAAAATTCATTAGCTAGTGTGTTCTTACTGCTACCTCTCAACATTATTCTTAAAACATATATTTAATTTTATTTCATATATATTTATAAAAAAATATATATTTATATTAAATTTATATTATCAGATATTTCAAGGTACAGCTCAGACTGAAATGAAGGCTAATGAGGAGATGACTTTGCCCTAGCTGGCTAATCTGTGCTAAAATAGTTTCCCTTGTCTAGATTAAGGTCACAGGTCCATGATTGCAAGCAGTTGTAGTAGCTGATTGAGTTTCCCTCATCAGCTGACCTGCAGTACTGGTTGAATGTCTGCTCTGAACTCACCAGGACACTGAATTCACATAATTTCCCAAAGGGGACCCTTGTGCAAAATCTGAGTCACAGTTTATGCTAAGGTGTACAAAACGAGTAGTTGCTGTGGCCTTGGTTGGCATTTTCAGCAGAAGATCTGCCTCAGTTTTGTGCCACCAGTACGTCTCTTGATGCCATGACGTCTGGGTTTTGGATCACTCATCAGTCCTTTGATCCTTTAAGAGTCACAGAATCTACGTGAGGCACTGCTGATAGGCAGTCTGAATAAAGCCCCTTTCTCTATCTAATCTGACTGGGCTGATGTAATGCACGATACGAGCCAGCATCTTCACAAGATAGGAATCTAGGAGCGGCTTATGTGGCTAAGCCTTATACCAGACACTGCCCGGTAATGCCGACTGCATGGGGGAATTAACTGGAGGAACAGTCAAGGCTCTTTGCTGAAGGGATTGCCTCGATTGTTACAAGATATATTTGCAATAAAGATCTGTGGTTCCTGCTAGTAGGTCGGTATCAGTTGTGGCTAAGAACACTATCTCGCCATCTGCTCTTGGCAAGAATTGTACAATCCTTTCTTTCAAGTCGCAGATATTATTACACTTAGTCAGCCTTTGTCAGCTCAGGACTTGACCATTATAATGCTCCCTGCAGGATGCTGCTCGCTGTGACCATCTGGAAAAAGAAGCTAGATCAGTATACAGCTGCTTATTCAGTAGCATTCCATACCACAAATGTCTCACACATCTGCCTTGTCGTCTGCCCCAGCTATTCATTTGAGGGTGTGGTGGGAGGTGCTGCTTTGAATCTATACAATGCTGTGCATGCAGGCAGAACTGTGCTAAAGGAACACTAGCTTGCAAAGTGAGGCAAAATTTCTAGTTTGGAAGCTTTGCAAGAAGCCTCTGGACTTCATTAAATATAGGGTGAAGGAGTATTTACACCTCCTGTCTTAGGCTACATGGACACAATCTGTCCCCACCAACTAAATTTCTAACCTCTTCCTCCAAATTGCCTTCAAGTCAGATTGCTGTGGCATCCTCCAGTCACTGTGATGAGTGGCACAGAAAGAATGATGCCCACCAGGTGAACAGCTGTTCTGTGTTTTGTTTCTCATTATCCACTGCATGGCCCACTGCCCCACTGACCACACACTATCCAAGCCTTTCTCAGAGGCAGGTCTGTTCCCTTCCTCATGGTCCCTTCTGTGTCCCTCATCACTGCAATGGGGTTATTAATCAATTTATTCTCACAGACTCGTTTGTGGGGCAGATGGTGGTTATGTTTTCATCTTGCCTGACTGTGATTGTTACATTCTCCTGGGGTCTCACCTGCTTTGTTCCACCTCTCATACCAAACCTTCTTGCTGTTGGTGGCCAGTGCGGCTCTCATAAATTGAGGGCATGGTGCCTGTGTCTCCTGGATTTTTGACGTTCCCCTGCCTGATGCCCAGGCTGCCCGGAGAAGGAGGTGCCCACCTCAATGGCAGAGAAGACAAGCAGCAGCACAAATATGGGAGGTCATGGTGAAAGCATCTGAGAACTAGGAGCCTTGCAAGGTGAGTGAGGGAAAGAGGAACAAAGACTATGACTGAAGTCAGGCCACTGGCTCTGTCCCCTCTGGTGCTGCAGAGACTGAACCAAGGACTAGGAGAGAAGGCTGGGTGAAGGATAAACAGCTCAAAAGCTAGTAAATAGTTAGGGCTGGAATGATTAGGAGACCAGGAGAAGGAGGCATGGATGAGAAAAGGAACAGCAGAGGCTGGGAGAGGCTAGAGCATGTTTTCCACCATGGTCTTGGGCAAAAGCCACCCTGGCACTCCTCCATTGGCAAGAAACAGCCTTGAAACTCACCCACAAACTGTGCTATCACCCTCATCTTCTCACTGCTCCAAAGACTGGATGGCAACCTATCGCTACTATCAATTACTCCCTCAGATCAAGTGTCTGAGTCACTTCAAGTCCCAGAGGACCAATCTACCACAGACCACATCTAACCTGCTGGCTTTTCAGGCAGATCTTACCTGTGGAGGCAAGGTAGAAGTTAAAATTCAATCCACAGTTGAAAATCTGTAGAGCTGCTGCCGTACTGTGAGTTGTATTTTCCCGGGTAGTGTTCATGTAGGCTGTAGCAGTAATGAACGTGCAGCTCCTCTGTGCGTATCTACAACTGCATGAGGACATCACACATTCTATTTGCACAGCCTGTTAGCTGCATAACTGCTCTTTTGTAGACAAAATCTCTGATTCAGTAAGTTCTTTAATCATGTGTCCCACTTTAAGCACACCTCTGAAAATCGGGTCTTATGCCGCTTACCTCTGAAAAATCAATTTTTGTCGCAGTTTGTGGCTTCTTCTGTCATTCGAGCTCTCTAGCTGGATTTGTCTGAAATTCCGTGCCTGAAGCAGAACATCAAGGAAACATACAAGTTCTTATAAATGATAACATTTGTCAAACAGTTGTCCTCCTATGGCTTAAAGTGACACATCACTGATTGCCACTTTTTTCTGCATTATTACCCCACAAAAAAGGACTGCCCCTTTAAAGAACAAAAATCTGCTCCTAAAACTACCCACAGGGTAGTCTGAGGGTTTTTTCCTCGCTTTGATTAATGAGAATAAAACAGGACATCAGAAAAAGCCACATTTGACAGGATCTATTTACGACCTTAACTCCTATTTACTCCTATTTACTCCTATTTACTCTATTTACTTCCCTTAAGTTCCATAAATTGTATGGGCATACCGTTCAGCTTCACAGCTTTGTTTGCAAGTCACAAACACCCTAAATTGGCATGATCCCACAAAGCCTACCATGCACTACATCCAAATACATTTGTCCAAATACCAATTTTTTATCTGGTTCATATCTAGTTTATATCTAGTTCTAGTATATACCAAAACTGCTACATGTGCACAGATCAAGATTAGTGATTCAATGATGCCTGCTGAAAAATGGGAAAAAATTACCTGCATTATTAAAACCTAGAAGTTTTCCTATGCATTTAGGGAGAATATTTTTTGGCTGGAGTTATCTAAACTGCACCTTGCCCTCCTACTCCTAGTAGTGTGCATGACAGGCTTCGCTGCTGGCTTCCACAGGGATGATTGATTGCATTTGGATATCAGAGAGCGTGTTCCTGGGTCTCAGGAAGTGTGTGAAGGCAGGCAGCGCATGGCTCCCCTGGTGACTTGCAGAGGCTGCATATGCCAGTTGTGATGGAAAGAAACCATGACCTCCCTTTTTGTCTTCAGAAATTTTACAGATCTGTCCACAGAAAGCCAATTTGGGAATCAAATAACCTTTGTGTTTTCTAGGCTGCAGTCTGAATAGGCAGAGAAGGAGGAAACCACTGTCAATAAATGCAAAGCTAAAAATAGGAAGACCAAAAGCCTCAGCAGGGCTCTGGAAAAATCCTTAAGGTGGAAGTAAGAGTTATTTATAAGGTTGGAAGCTGAGAGGGGAGAGAGAGGTCAGTAGAAGACATTACATTACTTACATAGTTTGGGTTCCAAAAATTACTTTCTGGTGCACACAACATCATTAGGAGGTGTTTCTGCTCAAGTCCTGGGTCCTAGCTACTTTTTGTGCCAACATGTCATGCCATGCCAGGAAGCAGGTTTCTAGGGGTTCCCAGGATGTAAGAAGGACAGGACTTATGACCGGTGACTCCAATTTAGAGAGGAGAGATTCTTTCTTGCAGATACATGTTTTTCAAAAGCACTTTTTGGAGCCTGAAAGCAGGTCAAGCTGCCTCCACAGGCATGGTCCTAACTGGTAAGTAGTTTGATGAAATTGTAAACAGAGGCAAGCCTTGGGTGGAGTCATCTTCTCCAAACTGAACTGCAAAGGACTGAGTTTTCTAAGTTTGTTACCTAGGATGTGTCCAGATATCTTCACAATGGAAGGTGAGCTTTGAGGATTGGTATTGACTTAGGCCACGTACAATTAAGCAAATAGTTCAGTGCAACAAGATTAGATGCTGGAAACTTGACATTTACATGATATAGATTGGTCTCATTGTAGTCTCATCCCATTAGCACACCAGATGTGTCCCTAGGGAACACCTTTTCATTGAATTTTATCAGCAAGGGATCCAGCTAGTGTCTCTGAGACTGCTCCGTGATGTGAACCCTAGCAGGGAAAGGGGAGGTGCCTAGGGGATGCATTTCAGAAATACTTCCCAGTGCAAACAAAAAACTCTGTTGTAGAAAGATTACTAATCCCTAGATTAATAATTTTTATACAGCTGAAATAGCTACCATGATACCCATCCCTCAGTCTGAGTAGTCCAGTGAAAATGTGAGATGTGAGACAAAACTAAGATGACTGACCTAATTTATACTTCTAAAATTTGAAAATTGTATAGGTTTTAACCTCACATTTTCAAAGGAAGTTGAGGGAATATTTCTTTCACAAGAGATCACACACTTTTTTTTTCTGTCTTTACTCTTAAAGGTAATAAAATATTTGGCTATTAACCAGCAAATTACCAAATTCTGCATTATAAAAACTGTTACAATTTTATTTAATGAAAAGTCTTGGGCAAGCTAAATAACGGATGGATATTCCAGCCTAGTGTAATGTAACAGAATATAAATGACCAGTAAGTATGTATTTAAATATCTCCTCTTGGGCATATTTTAAATTGGCTATTTACATTAATTCTGAGTTAAATTGCTAGTGAATTTCATGAGGAATTTAATCTAGTTTGCCATGTTAGAAAGAAGGACAAGAGTTATGCAGGGGGTGTTGTCCTGCCTGGTGGTTCAAGTGGACCTCCTTGGTTGTGAAAGGACACCTCTGAAAAGTTGCCTGTGCAGAGGAATATCAGAAGGAAATGTTGGGACAGGCAGCTCCTGGATGAAATAATTGACAGCATCCCACGGAGGAGCACTAATACTTCAGAGACCTGATACTTCTTGCCCACACAAAACAATTCCACCGGCACAAGTGTGGGACAGGGAATTGCAGTGTGGAGGTGGGAAGGTGCACCCGGGGCTGTAATCACTTAAATGGGCTTTGCTGCATGAGGAAATGAGTGAGATAAGGAGCAATGAGGTGGAAATGTCTCTCGCTGAGGCTGAAGCTTGAAAAGCAGCGGCAGTCCTTCAGCAGCTAATTTAACAGTCACATTGCATATCAAAGGGACCCACTGACTTTTGGAGTGCACAGAATAAATAATTGATACCTCACCAGGGGGACTATCACGTCTCAGCCGTCAAACTGATGGGAATTAGCCTCATTGGAGGGGATGTTTGCAAGGCCAGACCATAGGCAATACTGTTGATAAGCAATTTGGCTGTGACATAATGCAGAAGTCAGTCACATGTCAGTATTTTGTTACACCGTTTTACGCTCTGCTCTTCATTAAACCCTTCCAATGTCTGAAAAGTAATTTCTTTCCAGTCACCACTGCAGTTGTTGGAGCCCTCTGACCCCAGCAGCCCGGTCACAAGGGTGTCATGACATTTCTGCTAGAACAAAACAGCTCTCTGAAAAGAGTGCAGGCAAGAGAGACGCTGAACAGGCTATTTCCTCTGCAAAGCTTCTTAGATGTTTCTGCATTTGGGAATGAAAATACTAAAATTATTTTTTAAAATAATGGCTCAGGGTCAGGATCCTGCCAATAGCACCTCAGAAACAGGATGGTTCAGTGTCACCCACCAGTTTGTACATAAGGATATGACTTTGGATGGGAAAACTGGCTGTACAGCCATCGGCAGGAAAGCCTGTAACCTGAGGTTTCATTTGTATTGGCCTGGGGACACACACTTCACCAAGAGAAAATCCCATTGCAAACCATTTGGTCAGAGTCAGTGCCTTGTCACTCGACTTAGAATCTAGATGAGGGACGTGAAAAAAATCTGGGAGTACAACAAAAACTGCAGGGAATAGCTGTGAACCGGGAAGGCAGTGAGTGAGGCTGCTCTATGACACGGCTGCGTATCTTGGTCTGATTCTGCACTCCCATACTCTGGATCTGTCCGCATGCACCTAAAATTTAGAAGAGAGATTTTCCCAGACACCAAAGACAGCAGAAAAACAGATTCAGGTGGAAGTAAATCCACCCCACATCTTTATCAGCTATCTCTGCAACAGGAAAAGGAGACATAACAAAGCTTTTCTTTCTCAGAGACAGGCTATTAGACCTGAGAGCTCCTGAGTATCACAGTGATGACTGCTGAGACCTTTCAGGGATACAGAGCAAAAGTACCCTCTATCACTATGTCAGGGGGCTGAAAGATTATAGCACCTCTTGCTCACATCTGAGCAGTGCAAGTCCTTGGAACACAGTGTGCTGCTGCAGCCAACTCCCAGCTCCGGCCCCAGCCTGCAGCTGTTCCTTGAAAACAACATCCCAGGTCATTGCTTCCACCTGGGACTGGACAAGAGTGTGCCCCCCAGCCTGGCCCTGCATGCCATGCATGCCTCAAGCCCCCTGCAATCAATGTAGGGGCAGCTGCGGGGGGAACTGGGTCAAGCCTGTGCCATTTAGTGCTAATGAACAAGCTGGCAAGAGAGCTGGTTGTTTTTTTGGCTTCCTGCTGAGAGGGAGCCTAACGTAACTAAATATGAAGACAAAGGTGAGCAGGTCATTCCTGCTTTGGGCGGCCCCAGGTCACAGCTCTTTCCACTGGCACTGGGTCACAGCCTTGTGCAGAGCAGGGAGCTGGGTGAAGCTGCTGCACTTGCCCAATGTCAATCAGGGATGGGGCAGGGAAAGGCCATGAACTCGTTCATGTTGAGAACATGAACAGCCAGAAGACAGGCTGTGCTGTGCTGCACATCACCTTCAGTAACATTTGAGCTCTGCCTTAAGCTTTGGAGGCCTTAAGCCCCCTTAGGGAGGCTGCTGTTTTAGAAACACGGAGGTCTACTTAAAAAATGGTACTATGGTTGGAATCTGGGTATGTTCCACAAGACTTAAATCCATGGAAATCACCACTTTGCAGTCTGTACTGCTTTCAGAATCCTGGAGCCAAGGTCAGAGGTGGTAGCAGTGATGCAGATTACCTGACATTATGCTGTAATAAAAAATTATTGGGAAATTGTCAACTTATTAATGAGCAAGACCATTTTACCAAAGTTTCCAGGAACCTATATGCCATCAGTGAATATATCCTCCCCAGTCCTCTCTGTATTTACCTCTGTACAGGTGAAGAACTAAATAAAAACGAGCACTGGGAAATAAAGTGACTTACTCAAGGACATACAAAAGACCCACTGCCTTGCTTTTGGCATTCAAACCAGGTACATGTGTTGGGAGCAGTCTCACCCCACGTTTCTCCTCTTTTCTGAGATTAATACCCCCAGAAGCTGAGCTCTCTGGAGATGCTTGTGTCTTCCCTTTTATGGCAGATGGAGCCTCATCTGGGTGCATGGGAGGCACTGGATACAACTCAGCCTCTTCTGAGACACTGTCCAATACCTTTAGAATGATATCAATCACCATTCCCAACTGTACTATTCAGTCTCAGATCAGGACTTAGCATGCTTGCATTTCATAATCTGCCTCTGAATTCTAAAATATTCCACCACAACCACTGTAGTAGACTCTTCAAATTAAAATGCCGTTTAACAGGAAAATGAAGTTCTAGAAATGTATTGCAAAATTAGAATTGCCCACAAAATAAAATAATTTTGATGTGACATATCTGGCTGCAAATTTGCCTTGCAACAGAAATATTCATAATTACAGTAATTTGCAGCTCAGCCTCTTACTGTAGTTACATGATCCCGTAATTGCTGAGTTGTCTGCAAAGCGCTGGTTGTGCTAGCTAAACCAGTTTGCTGCTTTAAAGGAACAGACTCCGAGCCAGCTCCAGTGCGTCCTGAAGCCATGGAAAACTTCCTAGAGACTGCAGCGAGCAGTGGGCTGCACCTTCAGCTGGAAGGGAGGATATTCAGTCTCCTGCAGAACTGTTTCAGTAACATTTGTCCAGAAGTATGGAATACTGGGATGGAGACAGATATTGGTAAAAATTGTGTAAAGCAACCTGTACTGTAAATCACTGCATCTTAACTGAGCAATTCTGGGCTTATGCCAACACAAATGGAAAATACTCTGGTCAACATTATGAACAAAACATTGGCTTGTAGTTAGGATACCAAGCTGTTGATTTCCTCAAATTCAGGAATGAATGTTCACTTTATAGGAGCCACAATTAGGAGAGGTGTAATTCAATAAATGTTACTTCCAGATTACGTAAGCATGCCCCGCAAAAAACAGAGTATTTGAACTTGACTGCAATTAATGACCTTGAAAAAAATAATCTGTTTCTGCTATTACATAATCCATGGAGGTATCTTCTCAATTACACCAGTAAGCAAAGAACTCGCACAGGAAAGGAGAGCCTGAGGTTTAGGTCCTTGATCCCAGGGCAGCATCTGCATTTAATTTTGGGTGAAGCAAAAAAAGAGTCCTAACATTCTCTGTTCCTACATCCTGAGCCCTTAAAATTGCTTTCAGCAAGTTCTACCATATTGCTTCCTCAAACCTGTGTTCCAGGGAGGTTTATATTCAGCAAGAATAGAGTCTGGACTACCTGTGGAACTGTGTTCTCTTCTGGGATGTGGACGCTGTGGGCTTGGACTCCTCGAGATTGTGGTCCAAAGGGATTTTCCATCTCCTAAGAAAGTCTTCTTAGAACCAAGCTGTCAGAGGCAAGCTGTGCTGCATGGTCAGACAGTATGTAATGCCATAATAAATAACAGACAAGTGTTGGGTTTGGTTTTGGTTTTTTAAAATAATTAAAACTTTTTTTTTTAAATAATGAATACTACTATTAAAGCTATCTTCCTTCTGGTCTGTAAAATTAATGTTACACTCAATCTCATATTTTATGACACTAGAAAAAGAGAAACTTCCAAGAGATAGGTTTTTATACCTCAGCCAATGTTGTAGCCATGCCTGTTTAGTCAAATTCATTGAGCACAGTGTTTGAACGATAACCCCTCTATTACCTAATGTGTGCCGGCAATGATCACCCATTTATGAAGCACTATTGCAGCCAACAGCACAAGGTTTCTTAAAAAAAATTCTGTGACCAAGGCTGGCTAGGTACCAACCTAATTCAGCTAAGAGACATAACCACTAAGATCTTTCTGCTGTGCCTGGGGAAGAAGCAATTAAAAAGCTACTTTCCCCAAAAGCTCAGGAGAGTCTCATGACATAGTGCCTCTTAGCAGCCTGAATCTTGCTGCTGATGGGATGTCTGCTTGGAAATGCTCCATCCATCCAGGCTCATACATTATAGCATTTCATTATGCTCACTGCAACTTAATACCTCCTACAGCAAGCAGGTTCCTGGCACATAAAAAAAGCCACCAGCTCACATGGACACTCATTGCTGTGAGGAACCTTGCATGGTGTGCCACACTATTTTATACTACAAGTTTTGTGGCAGTTGGTTACAAATACTAGTATTATTAGAGATATAAATTATGGCTATTCAGCTTGTGTAAATCCCTTTAAAAGACTATTTCAGTGTGTGACCTCTGGAAGGAGAATTCAGATGCACATACTGCACCTTCTCCCTTTTCCCTGGGCCAAGCAGGGAAGCTGCTAGTCAGGCTTTGCCCAACAAGTTTAAGGAGTTTGTTCCTCCTTCTGGCCTCGTTCCACCAGGCTTTTCTCATCACTTCTGTTTAACTAGGTTTCTGTCACTGTGGTTTGAACAATGCTGACCTGTCTGAGTAGGAAGGGGTCTGATTTCAGACCTGGGATTTGGGATTGCTCATCCCCACACTGCAATGCATCCTCTTCCTCTGAAATCTTTATCTACAGCTGCTTCTCCCTCTCCCCCCTCATCCCTAGCAAGCCTTCACCTCCTCCTCATCAGCTCCAGGGGTCAAGTCAGGGATGCTGCAGGTGGGAAGGAGAAAGATGAGGTGAGATTGTGGTTGCTGCCACGCAATCAGCAATGGGAGCTGCAGGGACAACTGCTGCTGCTGGGAGGGCAGCTCCATCCTGATCAGTCTGTCCTCTGCAGCCCAGTGGCAGCTGCATCACTGCAGCACATGTGGCCAGTCTACAGCAGGCACTGTGCCACTTTCCTTTTGACAAACAGGCCAAGGCGAAGGGACTTGCAGTCCCTCTTCAGCCTGCAAGCCCAAGAGCAAATGATTGTCCAGTGTTTCTTCTGGAAGTAATGGATTGCAGTACAGGAATATCAAGACCCAGAGTGTCTGGGCAAGCTGCTGTGGGCAAAATCACCCCTCCCTCCTCCCTGCATGCATATCATCCCAAAATAAATGTTGACGCCATCAGTAACCACAGCAGCGTGCCAGCTAATGGATCAGCAGCAAGAGATGTGCTGCTACCACCTCAACAGAGAGACCTGTTGGAGTAGAACTTGACCCAGCTCTGTTTCTATCCTCAATTTTTTTTGTTTGTTACAGTAGGTCTTTGGGGTGGCAGAAATGCTAGAACTTCTTTCTGGATGGTTCTTCCATCCTCTACCCCACCTCTTTTTTATTTTTTAACACATACCTCTCTGCAGTTTTTAATTGCAAGTACCTTTCTCTCACCAAAAGAGCTGACAGTACTGATTCCTGGTGTCTAATACAGTGGTTGTTATGCAGGGACACACTGGTGCCTACAGAGATGAAGCCATAGTCTGCAGACAAGCTCTGCAACGGGTCCTATGCTGACCTTCAGCACATGATACCAAGGATCCATCTTCTCAGCAGTTTTCCTGGCTGTGTTCCAAATTTTGGATCAATTTTATGCTATCATCTTATATAATCTATTTTTTCCCTCTCTTAAAAAAAAAAAAAAATCCATGACAAGAGGGTTGTTACACCAACAAACAGTAAAAACATTGACTTTATGGAGTCTTCTGCCCTGGGCTGTATGTTTTGTAAAGTATTTTTTCAATCAGTGCCAGGCTGGGATTATGAAGTGTGATAACCAGATGCAGATAATCTGCATGTACAAAGCTGAATAGCTGGGCAGTGCAAATGGCATTGGTTTTTGTCATACTTGATGAAAGTTATTATTCTGACCTCAATGCTTCCTTAACTTTCAAAGTAGTGTGTGGTGTTTTATCTCTATGGCTTCCTGGCCCCATACTGCTTCTGTCCCAGATAACAGAAATTTTATCAAGGATTTCAAAGGGGACAAGCTCATACCAGTGATGTCAATATCAACTGCATCATAAGGCTCTTCTCTTAGAAAAATTACCTGAACAGGAGTTCCCTGAGCACGAGGAACCACAGTCTGTGTAATAGCACCAAATATTTGCCATATGACTTCATGTGGATCCACATGTCCGTCATAGTTCTCACAGCTGATGTGGCAGCAAGTAGATGCTCAGCTGGGCTCATTTTCAGGTGTCTGTTTCCTCTAGATTGAAGCCAAAGTCCAGATCTGTTGGCAGTGACTCTGTAATGTCAGTAGAGCTTATGCTTCTGTGGCCAAAGGTAAATTGTGTCATTCTTTTTAATGAAATGTTCCTTAATTGCCTTTCTTCCTTTGAATAGTGTGTTTAATAAATAGAATATACATTTTATAAAGAGATTACAGAAAAGGAAAGTTGCTAATACCATTATATAATCTTGCAAATCCTAAACCTGAAATTGCCTTTTGCTTGCTGTTCTACAGCACATTTTTTCTTTGTGTCCTCTATAGCTGACAGAATAGTGTTTGTTTAAAAAAATATGTGACAGAAAACACCATGGGAAAAAAATGTATTGTGAAATCTCAGCCAACCCGCGGGAAGGCTCAAACCAGGACTGTCAACACACACAATCCCAATTCAATGTCTGCTCTTTGCAGCAGAAGAAGGCAGTGCAGAACTAAGCAGAAATTAATTAGAAGACCAAAAAGAAAGAACAGAGCAAATTTTATTTCTTCCTAATCCCAACCCAAACATGATTGGCAAATACCTGTTTACTGTATAAGGATACAGTTTCACTTTGTAGCTCCTACCCAGTGAAAGCCATAAAGTAGCTCACAGTGAAGTTATCATTTTTTTGAAAGCCCAAACAAAACTCCTACTGATTTCAGTGGAGCTAGGCTTTCATTTGATAAGCTTATCTTCTGCAATTTCAGCACTCTAAGAAACCAATATTAGTTTTTCGGTTTTTTTCAAATCCTGCATTTCTTGGTCTGTGTATTTCAAGTAACTCATCATAACCACTGTGAACATATAGCGTGATGCTATATATTTCTCCGAGTTGTAGGATGTCATTTTACTGCTTGCCCCTCACAGAGACACACTAGATAAAACAGACAAAAGGCTTCTGTGTAACTCTTCCCGGTGTAAAACAAGACCAGCTCTTAAATTGACTTTTCTGATTGGAGATGGATCTTGAGATTGATTAACTGCTCAGGGTTTGAAGGTACCCACAGGCTCTGCCTAAAAATACCTATTTGTTTGGCTTGGTTCCATCAGAGAAAAAAAATTGTGCCACACCCCAACAGATTCACTCATATCTGTTTCAGATGCTTTGGACACTCTCCAAATAAAAGTGGTTTTGCTATTGCTAAGGAAAGGTTTTCACCTTTGACTATGAAGTGGAAACATTGCTATGGAAGTAAAGTATATAAAAAAAAACCAAAACCAAAAAACAAAACAAAAACCCGCAACAAAAACCCACCCAGGAACTCCAAGTGGATTTGATAGCTGCTTATGCCCAAGCTGTCACTTAACCTTCCTTTGAAGAATGATGAGTCCAGGAGTCCAGGACTCCACAGAAGTCCAGGCCAGAAATGGTGAGCAGCTGGTTTCTGAGCTGCCGTTCTGCTTGGTACCCTGATCCTCCCAGATTGCTAATGCACCCCACAGTATCCGGGTTTCACTGCGTGCCCACAAACCGTAGAGCTCACAGGAGTCTTTCTTCTACTAAGCTACTAAGGAACCCTCAACTATTTTTTCAAGCATTTAAGCATATTTTAGAAATGGTCTGGATGTGGGACACTGTGTACAGCCAGTGCCACGCTTACCTTCCAGAATGAGACCGCCCTTCCCAGGTGGCATGACCTGCACGGAGAATTTCCGATAGTGTCATAGCAATGTACACATTGCTTATCACACAGAGAATTCCATTCAGAGCGTTTTGACAGCCTCTGGGGTTGTGAGTGATTAGCACTGGCTTCCCACAGAGACGTTATGGTCTTGGGGCAGGTGTGGGGCTTGGTGTGTCACCTCCCCACCTACCTTACGTCAGTATTATAAAATCATCACATATGGTATTGCGTCAGTAATGGCTACAGAACCTCCCTCTGCAGCTGCTGCTGCTCAGAGTGGCAAGCTGACCTGCAGCAGGGCTAGGAGAGACTGGCTCCCTGCAGCTCTGTGTCTGTGAAACTCAGGAGAGCTATGGCTATAGGGCTTTTATGCAATAGAGCTTCCCTCTCTTTCTTACACACTTCTCTCCATCCTCGTGTCATATCAGGTGTAAAAGTTACACTATGACCTTTCTCCTCTACTTTATAAAGCTTGTGCAAACTAAAGGTGTTTGGGACCTCTATCTTTTTTATCAAATACATCAAAATTCCCATATTGTTTGGGAATATATGTAATTGCTGGAGTTTGAAAAAAAAATGTCACAGATATTTTGAATCTTTTGGAAAGTAGGTTAAAAAATACTACATGAGATGTAGGGCTTTCACTTTCTACCATGCTGCTCAACAAGATGAGTAATATGGTCACAGCACATTTCTATTTATAGAAACGGTGCTAGGGCAGTGCTCCTGGACATCCTGCTGGCAGGGGCCCTTCTGCTCTGTAGAAAAAGCCTTTCATGAGTAGGATGCCGTTCACCATTGCTGCCCTACAGTACTGTTCCTAGATATTGGGCACACCAGAAACCAGAAGCACAGGTTTATATACTGTCTGTGGCATGCTGTGACCAAAATCTGGGTATAGTTATAGTCAACTTTTCAGTTCCCTGAAGGTATTCAAGTGCTTTTATGACAGATAGAGGTTCACACAAGGCAGAATGGAGCACTTCTGGGATATAATTTCACAGAACCATAGAATGGTTTGGGTTAGAAGGAACCTTTAAGATCATCTTGTTCCAACTCTGCTACCATGGGCAGGGACACCTTCCACAACACCAAAGCCCCATCTAACCTGGCCTTGAACACTTCCAGGGATGGAGCATCCACAGCTTCTCTGGGCAACCTGTGACAGTGTATCACCACTCTCACAGTAAAGAAATTCTTCCTAACATCCAATCCAAATCTACACTCCTTCCATTTAAACTCTTGCTGGTGTTTCAGATCAGTTGAGGCAGAGGCTCTAAGATTTCTTGTACTCCCACAAAACTGAATATCCTTGTATTTGTTGTCCACACCCATTGCTTATGCTGTCTTTTCCACTAACTCATCGGGTCAGCAGGTAGTCTGCAGAAAGTCAGCTGCCTTTGAACAAGCAGAATAGGAGCTGGTTTGAGGTTTTTAAAATTGATTTATTTCATAAATATGCACTTCTTTTTTTTTGTCCAGCAGCAATTTATGCTGCTGAATATGTGACTTTCTAACAAATCCCTTGCTTAAAGCATATAGAAAGAAATAATAATAGAGGGGAGAACTCTAAGTCCTGTAAGACTTGTGGAGATCTCTGCCAAAGTAGGTCAATGTGTTTGCATATCAGTTTTAGCAGAACTGCTGGAAGATTCCTGAGAGAGGTAAAAATCTGAAACGGCTTTATTTGCTGCTGGCTTTGCAATCTGCTAAGATTTACTTTAAAAAGTGGTTAAAAATACAGTGAAACTATTTTTATGGGAACTGAGACAATAGCAGTCATGTTGAGAAAGGAAGCAACATGCTCGTATCATTATGCAAAGCTCTAAATGATTCCTTCAGTAGGCTCCAAATGTTTCTGATGTACTCACAGATGTTTCTCATATTTATTATAATTTTTAACCTTAAGAATTAACAAATTATGAGAACTTTCAGAAACCTATGGCAACAATCACGATTTTAGAAAAAAATCCTTTACCTGGGATTTCGTCAAATAGCAGGAGAACAAATAGAAAATTTCTGAGAAGTTTAGTGAAATATCTGCCAATTCAAATCCTGGCCTGTGTCTAGAAGCCATAGCACTTTCTGCATCCTAAACATGCATATGACTAGATGTACAGGTTTTGATAAAATACTATTATACTTACATTAATATACCATGCAAATTCTTTGGTACTCTTATACCTTTATCTCAAACCAGAATATTTTCCACAAAGATTCCCAAATTTTCTTCTCCTTTCCTGGTCTCCGGTAGCTAAATTTATTTCCTGTTTTTTTCAACTTTGCTAAACAGTGACAACTGGTAGCCAATTATCATTTTTGAGCTGTGTTTTCAGCCAAAGAGCTGGATTTAGAGCTCTGAAACGTGAAAACACAACCAGGGCATTTGTATCACATGCAGTTGCCAGCCTTTCCTATAAATAGCTGGGTCAGGAGAGCACCTGTGTTTTTTCCCTCCCAGCATTTGATGGATAGCTTTGCTGGCATCTCTGCAATAGACACTACACTAAATTCAAAAGAGAGGCTTAGTCAGTTCTAAGTAATGGAAAGTGTCCAAATTCTCTTTGGCTTTGATTCTAACAGAGAAAGACATAATTTTCTTGTCTCTTTCCAGATTAAACTCCATTCCATTTTCTGCTGCCCTCAACGCGCACTCCTGAAAATCCCACAGACACATTAACATTCAGTCAATGAAATATTTCTAGAAGCTAGACTACTACAATGTTTAGGCTCTGCAGTTGCAAGGCCTTGATTTTAGCTTGCCCTTACAGTGCATAAATTGCCTTTCATTTTGACAGCCCTGAACAATACCATCTTGACAGCCTGTAATGTCTTGTACCCTTGCTTGCTGTTCCACCCTGTCTTTAAGGCTGCCATTTTGATCTTCTGTTGATTGCTGATGTGAGAGAAAAAATTAATAATCACCATGCAAATCATGAAGAACCTGGCTTTTCACAAGTTCTCCTGGAAGTCCATGAGGAAACTTTTTCAGCACAGATTGTTTGGAAATTCCTCAGAATGCGGGTGAAACAACAACGTGCAAATGTTTTCTCTTTCCCTTGTGCAGGATAAATAAACCACCCCCAGCTGGTAGAGTATCAACAATTCCACATTCCGGCATTGGGGAAGCAGGATGAAGGGTGGGATAGTATATCAGAGGAAGCACATGCAGCAGGTTTGGGCTATGAATGTAAATTATACCTGTGGAAAAGACGAGATGTAACCTGTTAACGTTGACCTCTTAAACCCTTCCCTTGAAGATGGCATGCTACAGAAAGTACAAGCTATTTTCTTGCCACTCAAAACCTTTGGTTCAGCTGCCTGCAGACTCAGGAGGATTTGCTACCCAAATTTATAGCAGATCATGTGTTCAAAGCATTCTTTGCAACTTCACAGGGCAGGAGGGTACTTCAGACTGGAAATTAACAGCAACAGCACACAAGTTCTAGACTGTGCCAAGTGCTGGCACTGTCTGGGTAGTCCATTCTGGCACACTGCAGCGTCCTTGACCCAACCTTGTACGAGCCACCTTGCACATGCTAACATGTGCACTAGCTAAGGGCAAGATACCCAGCCAAGAATACACCCCATTCCTCAAGTGGCTTCTACTGCTTGTGTCAAGCTTCAGATTACTACATTGATGGAGACTCCAAGATGGCTTAATGGTAGCTCACACACATCTCTGCACATTCACAGTCGTACATTGCTTGCTAGGCAATGTAGTCAAATGTGTTCAAAAAGTGTGTCATTCTCAGCAGCCTTTTTCCACATAAAATTCAGTTCAACTGAATTAATTTCAGTGGCCTGAGCATATGTAGAGCTCCAAAAGGGCAGGTTCCTAGGTTACAGCTTACTTTACCTAAGCCCCATCGAAACTGCTGAGTTTCGTGACAGAGCACACTCCACCAGATTGACCAGTTTGTGTTTGGCCATGACATTTCTAGCCTGATTTCCTTAGGCAAAGGTTTGTGATTTCAGCCTTCATGCCAGGGCATATACATGCGTAAGTGTACATTTGCATGTCTGTGAATTCTCATCACTGTCCATCACTCACTAGTAATGTTGAAGCGCTCAGTCACTTACAGCCAAATCTGACAGCAGAGCAGAGATTTCTAACATGCTTATTTTCTATGGGTCTGTATAAATAGGCAGTTAGTTAATGGACAAAAGCTCTGGTAGTATATCAGTAGCCCAAAGGATAAGGTGTAACTCCCATGGTGTATGTCTATATCCCTACATTAATTTTCCAGGACCGTTTTCTGCCATTAAGGGCAGCAGGCTGTGAACAGCCCATGCCATACACTACTAAATGCTCTTGCCCTTTGAAACAGGGTGGCCGCCTACTTGATGGAAATGGCACTGGCCGAATGACACTGTGTTCCAGACCCATTTGGGAAACTGTTACAGACAGAGGACAGCACCATGCCAAGCACCGTTTGGATAATTTGACAGTACAGAGCATTGAATTTGAGTGGCCAGAACTGTTCCCTGGGACTGTTTGACGTAGTACAGAAACTCAAAAGGGAAAGGTTTAAGAATGTCCCATCCATAGGAAAAGCTTGGATCAAGGTCACTACCATATTAGACAACGGAGAATCCAAGAATGAAGTACAAACCTTCAGGGAATAGGCCTCATTAAATCTGTTTCTGACAGAATGACTTGTTTAGCTGATGGCACCTTATTTAGAATTCACTCCCACTAGCAACCCATTTCAGATATGATACAGAAACTCAGCCCTGGATGCCAGATGCATGAGTTGTTTTTTTTTAGTATTTATTTAGCTGTTCAGATTTTGTTCTCTAGTTTGTTTGTAGTAGCTGCCACCATGATTGTTTTTTTAAGACATTGTAATTATATGCACCTTTATTGCTTAACATGTGAATCAGATGATTTATCTTATTTGCTGTCTGTAGTGGCAACTGAGAATTCAGATTGTGACCTCCATGGCTAAAGCATGAAGATGTTAAAATCTTAGAGTATGAAGTCTGCTAACCAGCAGCTGCAAAGTCTCGTCTTCCACAGCACAAAGAGAGGCAGAGGACAAATACCAAGTATCTGCACACTGGGTATCTGAAGAACAGCAGCCTGCAAGGATAAACAGCTGAAAATTGTAGCAATGCTGAGAAGATTTAAGACTTGGAGGAGCTGGAAACTTGAATGCCCATGAGGACTCCGAAAAATGCAAGCTGTAGGCTCTATCTCTTGGGTACCAGAGAACGAAATCTCATATTCTTGCTGCAGTATCATTAACATCTGTTTGTATTTCGCTGGCACCTAGTGACCCAAATCCAAGACTAAACCAACCAACTGAAAAATGAATACACATTCACCATGGGTCCATGATATGCATACATACGAAGAGAAAGACTCCAGAGAAGGAAACTCTTTTTGCATGCATCTTTCCTTGTCATAAATGCACTTGTTCCATGAATAACAGCAATAACAACGCTTGCCTACAGACTTTTGCTGTGTACAGAGCATGCCTCCATCCTTCCCAATTGATGAACATTTTTCTCCTCACCAGAACATTGCCCCTCCTCAAGCTCTTTTTGCCCCCAGAGGGGGCTGTGTGGTGGCTGGCCAGACCTTGCCAGCTGAACCGCAGTGCTGTGGCCAATGCCGCCCCAAATGGCTGCGGGGTCGCCTGTTGTTCCCTGGAGCCTGTGTTAGGACCTCATCCTTTCCTAGGCTGCAGAAGTGCAGGATCTTCAGTGCTAGCATACCTTTGGGATCTCTATTCCTGTCTGAAATGAACAAACAAGTTCGGAGTTATTAAAGAGGGGCTGACAGACAAGCAGACAGACAGCCCGGCAGAACAGTTGTGTAAGCTTTGTTTCCTTAGGAAAGCAGGCTAAAAAAAGAAACAAAATGCAGTATTCACTCATCATTGTCTACAAAAACACTGAAATCAGCTATTTAACACTTTGCAATGAGTGTAATGGCTCAGCAGAGTTATTTATTCTGCTTGAAAAACCTGTTTCTAGGCCTCAGAGGATTAGTTGAGAAGCAGCATAACCTCTGTGTGACCCTACCCGAGAAGAAGCTGGTCTAACTGGAAGCCTGAAAGCAGCATTTTGAAAGTGGTGGCAGCCATGTGTAGCTGTTCTAGGACTGAAACTAAGGGGAAGTTTTGCAGAGAACGAAAATACTCTAAGCATCAGAAAGGAGAAAGAGTCACAGAAAGTAAGTGAAAAGTAGGACTGAAGACAAGCAAAGAAAAAACCCCAGGATCAGCACATTAACAAACACATTTAAGTGGGATAAGGAACATGGTATATAATTAAAATGATAGGTTAAAGGTATGTTTGGATCGTTGATAGAAGCTGTACAGCTAAGAAATTTGTACAACAGAGATTTGGTGTTCTTAAACACTTTTAAAATCAACATGAAGTATCACTGCCTCCAAACAAATGGATGCCAGAGCAGAGAAAAGATGACAACACCAGTAACATGAAGCCAGGGCTGAACCCAAAAATTTGCTTCCATCTACCTGCCAGTGTTAGGTTTGGGAGGTCATGTTGGCGTGGACTGTAGAGAGATGTCCAGTTTGGGAAGAAGGAAGACAAGAAACATGGGAAGGAGCTCTCAGCTGCACAGGCCAGCCTAAACCAAGCCCAGAGCACACTTGGCTAATAGCATCTGACAGCAGGAGGAGGTGGAATTGTCAATCAGCAGACAATGAGAGCACCACCAATTTAGGAAACATTATTGAGAGTATTATTTCCCAACATATATTAGCATATATGTTAGGAAGCATATATTAAGATTATACATATAAAACAACACAATGTATATTTTCAAACAGAAAACCACAGATAAAAATATTTACATATGTATGCACATATTTATATACATGCATAGATTTATCTATATAAAGGATGTGATTTTATTCCCCAGCATAATGTTAAAGAATAAAATCACATTCCTTTCTGCTCTGGATAATCACTTGTCACTTTAATCCTGGTATCAGGTAAAACTCTTCAATTATTGATTGCTGTTCTTTGCCAGATAAGAGTATTGTATATATTAATGGTAGGAATAATCTTACAGATTATATGAGCCCTCTCTTGGTAAGCATAGAATTACTCTGTACCGGCAGTTCTTTAGCAATTTATCTTGGCTAAATTTGAGTGTCACTGTAATTGATTTTCTACCCTATTCTCATGGGCTGTCTTTCACTGTTGGTGTCCAGTGTATCTTCCAAACTGTTTGTTCTGATGTTCAGTCTAAATATTCTTCTTCTGATGCCATGGGCTCACATACCTCCCACCTTACCCAAGGTCCCTTTTGATAGACACACACTAGACATCTAATTAACCCGGCTTCTCCCAGCAGTCAGTGGAGACAGCTCCAGAGGATGCAGAGCTTGTAGGTGAATGTTCCTGCCCTGTACGAGCAATGTTACAGCAACACTTCTAATTCAGGTACCTCACTGGGGGTGAGCTGAATTTGGATTTTGAAATACTACCCCTCCCCTTTAAATAGTCACAGATGATTATCTTGTGATTTAATGCCTCAACCTGAGGACACTCACAAACAAACACACATTATGACTGGAACTCCTGCTTTTTCCAACATCACTTCTTTGCTGCATTTTTCCAGGCTATTTCCTGTTCTCCAATATATTTTTAGTACCACAATGTTCTAAAATTATTACAATTCACAGGGCACATCAACAACACCATTTTCACAAATGCCACCAAACATTAAGAATGTTACTTTACATCCATTTTATATTCCAAAATCAGGTCTAATTTTGTGTTTACTAAGCGTGTGAACTAAGCAAACACACTTCTGGAAATACTAAGCCTGCATGTTATTTCCTGGACCTGTGTGATTGACACACCACCTCTCATCTTCATGTCAATGAATTCCATTTGTATCCCATTAACTTCCTCCTTTATGCACCAAGAAAGAAGTACCATCTCCTGCAGCCCACGCCAAGAGGGAGTTGTTAGAAGTCCTCTCACCAAGGATTCCCCTTTGACCATCCTCACTAGGCTGCTGAGGAGGCACCTGTCAATTGGACAGCAAGTGTTCTGCATGTAACTGAGCTTGATTTAGCATGCATGCTGACCAAGGTTTGTCTTTTGCTTCCCACAGACGGTTTCAAAGAGACAACTGGGAAACACAGGGCAGGGGGTGTTTGCTGCAGGAAGCAATTCCCTCACTTACAATGTCACCATATTTTGTCTCACAGGACAGACACACTGACATACTGCCCTTTATTCAAGTAGGATGGGCTCCATCAGCACAGTCTGAGCTGTGTTTTGACACTATTTCTGCCTTTCCTCATGTGTTATCTAAGAATTCATTCAGCAGTGAGATGTGGCAAGTAACCCCAGTGGGTTTTAAACTCTCATCAGTGCTTCCATGCTGAAACTACTAATAAAGGTATTAAGACTGAGGAGGAATAAAGCACTTTCCAATCAATAGCAGCATGCATTTTTGTTAGACGGCCTATTTAAAATAGGGAATTTTCTGATTTCTTATGAACAACAGTTAAAATGCTTTAATAACAGGTAAAACTGGAAATGAGGTAATGTAGCTTGATCCTAAAGCCATGAAATATTGCAGGGCTGGCTTTTAAGCTAAGACACAAAGCTCCATCACACATAATGTCAGCATCTTTCAAAAAATATTGGCAGCATGAGGAGTAAGGTCCTTCTTGATAAGGACTCAGCAGTGTTACCAACTAAAGGTAAACAAAATCCTAAGTCTCCATAAGGCCACACCTTAGCACATACCTCATCTTTTTGTCTTCTAAGCCTACAAATATTTACAGATTTAATGTTAAGTTTTTAGGGGTTTGGTGACCAAACGTTAATCAAAGGGACCATTCACATGACTGAAGTTAAGCCTCTGACTTTGTGTTTGAACTGTCAGGACTTGGCACATCTTTTGTTCTACTGAAAGTGATAAAGACAAATTTTTTTCTTGTGTTTGAGTTGGAAATCCTAAACCTGTTTCCCACTGAATTTTGTCACAAGGGCATTTTTAATATAACTTTCAAGGCTTGTCAGTGTATGTGTGCAGAAGCAAAAGTGACACATACAGTATTTAAAATGCAGAGATAATCAGAGACAAGACGCCTGAAAAATCATAATATAGGGAAACAAACCAAAGACCTCACAGATGTAGAAAAATTAAATTTACTGTTATTGTGAATGAGTTCGTAAGTCCTTTAGCAGAGATATAGTGCAGTATATATATCTTTTATTATTGGAGTTATCAGGAAACATACCAAGTGATTATTGATAAAAATTTTGTTTACTTTTGCTGTGCTCATGACCATTCTGTGTTTACTTTCATGAAGCAGTTCAGTTACATTACAACTAATGCATATAAAAAACAAAGCTGAAGTTTGCTCAAGTACTGTCCCATAGAAAATTCTAGATTTCTGCAAACAAACACTTGCTTCCACAGAATATGTTTTAAATGGCCAGAAATACTGTTGACACAGCCAAAAGGGAGATGAAAACTAGATACACAAGCTTCAGACAAATAAATGAGTTCAAGAAGAATTTCTCTGTACCCTCCACAATCAGGAGATCCTATCTGCCTCCAGTTACTGTGTGATAATATGACAAAAATTGTGTGGCTGTACTAAATACTAACTAACTATACATTCTACTTTTCCAAATAATTCAGCATCGAAGAAACCCATCTCTTCAGGGGAAGAACAAAATTTAATTCTAGGCTGAGATTTTAAAGATTTGTACCTTATCGCAACAGACACATTCACTCCTGACCATTCAAGAATACCCCACATAAATCACAGAACTTTTAGACATCACAAAATTCCCAGTGTATTGAGGGAACACAAAGTATGTTCCCAAACAAAGCATTTTCCTAAGTGCTTTTCTCTATCAGGGTTAGGATCAGTCAGAAGAAAACAATTCCACACAATCTTTGCAACTGAGAACTACAAACTACAAAAAATTTTCAGCATTTTTAAACAGTCCTATGCAAATGTTTATGATTAATTCATAAAACCTAAAGCTAATCTAAAAAATGGTTGACTCATTAGTTTGCTCATTAATTTACCATACCAAAAAAAAAAAAAAAAAAAAAAAGGAGGGGGGGAGGCTCTATTTAACTGTATGACCATTTTCCATTGATTTGATCATCTATTTTATTTAATCTTCAGCTTAATTATATATACCATTTGGCTGACTAATCAAAGATCAAACAGTTAGCAATCTAAGACCTGTACTCTACAAACACTTAATTAAATAAATGATCTCACACTACAGTGGTACTGCATTCATTACAGTTGCATGTTGAGGTATCTGGGAAATATTTTCCATAACTTGGCACTTCTATAAGATGCAAATTCATCAGCTGACTACAAATTCAACAGAAAATGGAGGAATAAAGGAGCTCAAGATGAATACAGTGATAAAATCATGGTGATCTTTCGGCTGTTAATTCATTAGTCATGGGCTGGTGGAGGATTTACTTCTAACCCTTGCTCCCACAATACAGTCAGTATAGTCCTGTATGTAGTCTAAACACCTATAAAGTTTAAAGCGATGATAAAGCTTCTAAACATCTTTCATTAAATCTGAATTTGAATACAATCCCCATTAAAAAAAAAGACTGCCTGCTTGGCCACATTCCCCAAGTGCAGGTATAATGAATATTTTAGAACAACTTTTCCAGATCATCTAGAAAGATATGATTTTGTGTATATTGGCATTGGAATACACCTTACTAGTCTAAAGAGAACCGATTTTTTTTTTCAAGGCTGCTAGATTGCAGTCTTGAATTGTTGATTTCTGCAAGCATTTATTTAATAAAATCTTGTGAGAAAACTTCCCTTTCCCAAATGTTCAACATTATTTAATAAGAATTAAAATAAGGGATGAAAAATATCTCAGTAGGCGTTTTGGAATCAGTAAACTCAATCAACCAACTAACCAGCCAACTAAAAACAAAACAAGAAAGAAAGATCAAGACTTGACTTGAACTTTCTAAGAAAATGCAGAAGCAGAATTACCACTTTTACAGGGCTGAAATGTGAGAATTTTCTTATGACTACTTCTCTTAGAAGGAAGAAAAAATTGCATACATCTTTGCAAATCAACTGAGACACTACAGTCAGCAATATTAATGAACAGACAGAAGCTTTCTGTCTAAACCAACAATGGCAGCTTCATGGAAAAAAAAATTCTTTTCATTAAATTTTTAAAAAAATTATTTATGAAGCAGTCACACAGGATTTAAAGCACACATCAAACTGATTTGTCATAATTCTGACTGTTTTGAGTAAAAACCCCATAGTATTCCTGCTTGTTGGCTTTATAATTACTTGGTACAAAGACAGAAACTACTGCATATGCTAGGATGAATGCACACAACTGTGTCAAATAGTAAAGGAGCCAAAGAAAGAAAATATTAAAATACTGCTTCTTTTGGTATCCTTGGAGAATCTGTGGTGGTAACAAGGCTTGTTGTTTCCTGTCTGAAGAAATATTACACATACAGGAGACAGATTTCTAAATATTTACACTGTGAAGATCTTGTTCTCTTGCACTAGCCTGAATCATAAGATTTTAAAGTTGAAATAAGGGTTATTCCAGACACTCACTCTCCCTGTCTGGCAGGGAGGACTGCATCAAGCTCATCTGTGCTTGTTCATTTGGGAAGCATGTATGCAAGAGATGCAATCCAAAGGGATTCCTCTATCCTGGCAACCCTCCAGCACTCTTTGGTCTGCAGCTGAGGTAATGATGGGACTGCAGGACTGTCTGCCTTGTAGTCATGAGCCGTGATCATGGTCAACAAGCTGCTGAATCCATCCAGTGACGACACGAGTAACTCTGGTTCCAGCTGGATGATCAATACAGTTAATTAAAAAATAGCAGGTAGACCTGTTTGGAATAACTACTGGGTAATTTCACTTACTTTCTATGCATGGTCAGTTGTGTGGTGGCTGAATTTTGAAATATCTGGTGTTTTGTAAATTAGGTATATGATGAAATTTCTTTTCCCACCTTGAACAACTAAAGAACACAATCCATAACAATTATAAATTTCAGTGATTTAATTTTAATCTCATGTAGTTTAACGGATATGAAAAGGAATTAGAATTGTTAATCTGAGAATCCCATTTTCATGTTTAGACTAATGCTTACAAAAAAATTAAAGAAAGAGAAGTAAGCTTATACCTGAAGAAAATAGGTAAGGAAAGAAAAAGGGTGCAACATGAAAATGTTCATATTTACAAACAGCATTAAAAAATTAATTTCAAATGTGCCACTTCCGATGAGCTTTGTCTAGTCTAGACCATTATTTTGATTGCTAACAGATCAGTGACCACATTATGCAGATAAATTAACACTGTTATCTAAATTTCATTTTTTCTTGTTTCTCTTTATATATGGACCCAATTAATAAAAACCCCATTTCACACACTGTACTATGAAGCATCCCAACTACTCAAAATGAATATAAATTAATTAGCATAGGCAAAGCAAACAATTAATTACTAACAGAACTACTCTTTTAATTCTTTTTCAGCCTTGCTGATATTGATTAGGTGCATACAAACTTTACAGCTCAATCCTTTTTAGGTTGCTTTTGCACAAATTTTTAAGTCTAGAAACCAACTCATCTGTATTCATAGCCTCTGTGCTTTAAAAGTAGTTGGACTTTGTTCAAACATTCAAAAAATCATCTTCAAGCTGCGACTCATCATAGAAGACTCAATTCCTCAAAGGAAATTGTTCTGGGAAAGTTATAAGCAGACAGAACAGGGATTTTTAGTGGCAGTCGACTTGCAGTGTCGAGCTCTCATCTCAAAAATGTTTACACATGTGAGTATCTCATTAAAGACAATCTAAGATTTCAGTGTTGCACCAAGGATCAAGATGCAGACAGATTGTGGGCACCTTTGTGATGCTGTCCTGAAATCTGCAAAGATGTAGGCAGCTCACTTTCAGGTAGTATGGTCTTTAAGTATAGGCTTCCATCTGATTATCAATTTTTAAAAAATAATATTGGCTTGCCCTCAGGAAAAGAAGGATCTTATTTAACTATGTGTCAATTGCTCTTTAGTTTCTGTATAAAGGCAGTACAGCCATGGAAGGAGCAAGGGTTGCAAGTCTACCTTTCAGGTACCTGGAGACCTGAGCTGAGTGCCTGCATTCCAGATAAAAGGAATTAAACTGCAAAAGGCGGGGTTTTCGCAAAAGGCACCCCTATCCCCACACCAAACGAGAGCTAGATAAGCCAGGTTAGCAGGGAGAGGCAAGATGGAAGTGTGAAATTCAGGAACAGGCAGCAAAAGCTCTCACTGTGTGTGACCTTGAATCCTTGCCCTTTTCACAAAATGCAGCAAGAAAGGCAGCTTTTTAGCTCCTCAGTGGTTAAACGCCACACACTAAACATGGGAGACTCAAATCTCCTCTCTGCCTGAAGGAACTAACATTTACATCTCCCATAAGAACTCTCTAATGACTCAGCTATATGATATAATACCTTGGACTCTCACAACTTTTTTCCTACTATTCTTCCTTATGTGCTTAAATATTCACTGCAGCAAGAGCCAAGCCCTGTTTTTTCTCCATGCCCTGTTGATTGTCCTGACCAGTGGGCTCCACAGTCAGGTTACAACATTAGCTTGAACCCTTCAAGTCCTGCAAACACTTCACCATCCAGGCAAGCCACACCAATCTCAAAGCAGTGATTTGAGACACCTCCTGCCTGCTCATGGATGTCTCTGGAGACAAAGCCATGCTGCCAGGAGTTGGGAATACGAGCAGCTCTCCAGGCATAGTGTACACCGCATGTAGCATCAAGCTGCTGGAGAAACAGGGCAGAGGGTGTGAACCTGACCCCGTCTCTGTAGGAATGCAGGACGCCCCACCTATCGAGCTCGGAAAGTCCGGCTGGAGAGGGTTCTGCTGCCAGGAGAGACAGAGCAGTGCCAGCGGTGGGGATCCATCGGGCTGGATCCACTGATCATGGTGGGGCCATGAGATACCTGCTAGGCAGCTACAGGCACAAGGACGTGAAGGAGAATCTCTGGAGAGATATGTGTGCATCGAGTGTCTCTGGAGATCGGGTGGTTGTTGCTCACCGAAGGGGAGAAGCTAGCTCCATTTGGGATGGGATGGGAGCAGTCTCACCGTGGTGGGCGTGTTGAGCTTTGCTGCCTGGCTCTGACGATGCCGGCACTGGAACACTGCAGGAAGGTCGGCTGATTTCCCCTCGATCCCGTTTAATAAGTTTTGTAGGGTTTTTTTGTTTGTTTTTGTTTTTTTTTTATTTTTTTTTGTCAGTGCTTCGGTACGGTTCGTCTGGAGCTTTCATGAGAAGCTCCTCCACACGTACACACACACACACATCGACACACCGCACGTGGATGCGGATGAAGGATTCCACCTGACCTCCGGGCATCCCTGCCCGGCACCGGCGGTGCCGAGGGCGCCTGCGGGGTGGGCGGCGACCCCCGCCGGGGCTGGGGTGGAGCGGGGCACCGGGGCGAGCCGCCCGCCCCGGGCACAAAGGGAAAAGCGGCCCCGAGCGAGGGGGATGCGCGCACACTCCGCTTTCCTCCCCATGGGCGGGGGAAGGAGCGGGCAGGAATATTCTGGACCGAGGGAGGGGAGGAAGGAGAGAAGGTGATGAATAACTTGAATAAATCTGCAGCGGAGCTGAGGAGAGGGGGAGGGAGGCGGCGGCGGCAGGTCATGTGAGGCACAGTCATGCTGCGGGCAGAGAGGGGGCACCTGCCGGGTACACGACGCGCCCGGCGAGGGGGGCGGGCTACCGCCCGCCATGGCCGTGGCCCCGGCCTCGCCCCCTCCTCAGCCGGGACACCCCCACCCGCCGCGGGCC
>VYZP01018862.1:541-13569 GCA_013400635.1 Hypocryptadius cinnamomeus | reverse complement strand
AGCGGAGCCTCCTCCAGAGACAGCCAGACACAGGGAGGAGAGAGAGGCTGCCTGGCTGGCTCCCCCTTCCTCCCTCCCTCCCTCCCTTTCTCCTTTTCATGGACTCTTTTGTCGGGTTGCTGCTGCTGCATTTCTTCCGTCCTTATTCCGTCTCTCTCATACCCAAAATGATTCAGCTCCATGGCTGCCACTGACGGGGATGTCCCTGCCCGGCTCAGCCTGCCGCTGCCGCCCTGCTGTNGTGTGTGTGTGTGTGTGTGTGTCTGTCTGTCTCTTTCCATACCGGGGGATTGCACTCTTAAAATACACTCGATACAATGCACCAGCCTGACTCAGCCGCAGACATTAGTGCTAGGAAGATGGCGCACCCGGCGATGTTTCCTAGAAGGGGCAGCAGCAGTAGCAGCGGCAGCAGCTGCGTTACTGCTCCCACTGCACCAGGTACCGGCGTTGGGAGCGCTGCCCTCTCCGCCGAGGATTATCAGCCGCCTTTGCTGGTCCAGCCGCCGCCTCCATCTCCTGCAGCAGCTTCAACAGCGGGTCCACAGCCGACACCCCCTCATCCACAAAGCCTGAACCTCCTCTCGCAGTCTCAGCTCCAGCCACAGCCCCTTGCACAGACTGGAGCTCAAATGAAAAAGAAAAGTGGCTTTCAAATTACCAGTGTGACCCCTGCTCAAATATCAGCTAGTATGAGCTCTAATAACAGCATAGCTGAGGATACAGAAAGCTACGATGACCTGGATGAGTCTCACACTGAAGACCTGTCATCTTCAGAAATCTTGGATGTGTCTTTATCCAGAGCCACTGATATGGGAGAACCTGAGAGGAGTTCTTCTGAAGAGACTCTAAATAACTTCCAAGAGGCAGAGACTCCTGGGGCTGTTTCTCCAAACCAGCCTCATCTTCCTCAGCAGCATGCTCCTCTGCCTCATCACCCACAGCAGAGTGTTGTGATCAATGGAAGTGTTCATCCTCATCATGTTCATCATCACCACCATCTTCACCACCACCATCATGGACACCATCATCCATCGCATCCAGGGGTGGGTAGTGCCCCAGTTTCTGGAGGACCGCCGCCCAGTCCATCGTTTAGAAAACTATCAACAACTGGAAGCTCTGACAATGTTATATCAACTGCACCAGTTTCTGCTGCATCATCTACTGGTTCCCCGGCATCTGCCGTGTCTAATATCCGCACTACAAGTAGTCCTGGCAATATAGGTATAAGTCCTGCTGCTGGAACTAGTACCTTAAGTAATATTGGTGGTGGTAGTTCTAGTGTGGCAAGCAATGCGCTTGGTACTATAAATTTAAGCAACATCATGAGTACTGGTAATGTAAATGCTTTGTCTGGAACTAGCAGCAATGCTAATGTGAATATCTTGAGTGGTGTTGGCAATGGTACGAGTGCTTCCTCTAGTGTCATTAACAATGTTACTAATCCAACTGCAGGAATGGCAGTGGGATCAAGCCAGCAGCAGCCTGCATCTGGCACATCAAGGTTTAGGGTTGTAAAATTAGATTCTAGTTCTGAACCTTTCAAAAAAGGTAGATGGACATGTACTGAATTCTATGATAAAGAAAACACTGTTGCAGTTTCGGAGGGAGTAGCAGTAAACAAAGCAGTAGAGACGATAAAACAAAATCCGCTTGAAGTGACTTCTGAAAGGGAGAGCACCAGTGGGAGTTCTGTTAGCAGCAATGTAAGCACACTGAGTCACTATACAGAAAGTGTGGGAAGTGGAGAAATGGGAGCACCTACTGTGGTACAGCAGCAAGCATTTCAAGGTGTGGGTCCGCAGCAGATGGATTTTAGCAGTGCTGCTCCTCCAGCGATTCCAGCATCTAGTATACCACAGAGTGTTTCTCAATCACAGCTTGCACAAGTCCAGCTGCATTCTCAAGAAGTAAACTATCCACAGCAGAAGCCAGGGGTCCAGCCTCCTGCACAGGCCAGTCTAACCACTGTTACTGGGGTTCAGCCAGCCCCAGTTAATATACTAGGTGTATCCCCATCTCTGGGCCACCAGCAACCTGCCCTTCAGAGTATGGCTCAGCAGCAGCTGCCGTATTCGCAGCCGGCGCAGCCTGTGCAGACTTTGCCAGTGGTGCAGCAGCAGTTGCAGTACGGACAGCAACAGCAGCAGCAGCAACAGCAGCCAGTTCCTACGCAGATGGCTGCGGGTCACGTTAAGCCGGTGAACCAAAACTCTGTCACAGGGGCTATGCCAGACTACATTCAACATCAGCAGATCCTTCAGACTCCAGCCCCTGCCATGCAGCCAAGTTCTACAGGAGTAGGAGCTGGGCAACCGGTTCCTGTTGCCCAGGCACAGGGCATGCAGCCTACAGTGCAAGCACATCCAGCTGCTGCCCCAGCTCAGCCTGTTGCACATGCTCCAGCAGCAATACCAGGTGTAGCTGCCAGTGGTCAAATGCTAAATGTTGGGCAGCAAGGAAGTGTAGCTGCCGTGGTGCAACCACCATCTGCTGCAAACCAAATTCCACCTCCAGTTATGCCATCAACGGCTGCTCCTCCATCTTCCCAAGTAGTGCAGCCTGTGCAGACAGGAATAATGCAGCAAGGATTACAGGCTAGCGCTACAGGCCTTCCTCAACAAATGGTCATTGCTCAGCAAAACACCTTGTTACCTGTACAGCCACAGGCACAAGGAGTGGAATCTGTAGTCCAAGGGATGACTGGCCAGCAGCTGCCTGCGGTAAGCCCTATACCCTCTGCTAGTACTGTTCCTGCACCAAGTCAAGCTGGTTCAGCTGTGCCTCCTGGCATACCTTCTGCTTCTGTAGGTTTGGGACAGCCACAGAATATAGCACAGGCTTCGGCTGTGCAGAATGGCAGTTTGGCTCAAAGTGTTAGTCAGCCTCCCTTGATATCAACAAGTATAGGTATGCCAGTGGCACAGAGTGTGCCACAGCAGATGCCATTAAGCTCTACCCAGTTCCCTGCACAATCACTAGCTCAGTCCATTGTAAGCCAAATGGAAGACGGCAGACGCCCTACAGAACCTTCCTTGGCGGGTTTACCTCAAGCTGCCGGCGTTGAGAGCGGTGGTGGAGCATCGGCCGCTTCAGATGGCGGTAGCAGCAACATGCCATCCTCGGCGTCCCTCTTCCCGCTGAAGGTGCTGCCGTTGTCAACGCCTCTTGTAGATGGTGAGGATGAGAGGTAAGACTGCCTGTAACTTTATTAAAAGATGGACTCTCTGATAGTTTGATTTGCACTAACTTGCAGGTCTTGTTACAGCCATTCTGTGAAATGAAGCAGTGTGATGTTTCTGTCTAATTAAAATACTATTTCTCAGGTCTCAGCACATGCAGATATTGTATTAAAGAACTTGTTTTCCACTTGAGGGGGTGGGTTGTATTGATTATGCTTTGAAACTACTGTGTGGGTAAATTGTGCTTAACAGTCTGTTCAGTGTGTGTATTCCTACTGTTGAGGAAGACAAGAATATTGTAGAGTGTGGGTATACTAGTGGTGATTGCAGTTTAGATTATTTATTATACGGAAATAATTAATATTTATTCTTGGGTATATATTTTTTTTTCAGAAGCGTAGACTTCATCCTGCCTTAGTGTCTCTTTTTAAAGTATTGACTTTACTAAGGTTGAACCAGTTGTGATTCTGTGGTATATTCAAAACCTCTTTGACAGCCAAGAGATGCTTTAGGCAAATGAGTATGGTGGGATAAGGGATGTTAAGCAACATTGTTGTGGCTCTTTGAATTGAACCTGGGCTACTTTTGGTCTTGATGGTGCTGCTTCAAAGTGTTAATGCATGGTGAGATCTGCTCGGGCCTGCCGAAGGGTGGTGAACCTTTGCATCTGGTGCACCAATTGTATGCAGTTAAGAGTAAGAAAACTGCATATTTTTTCCCCATTTTCACTAGTTCAAACTACATGTATTCTCTCACCTTCACCTTTTCAAGTAAATGACCACTGCTTAGTCTTAATAGTACGTGCATGTGAACATTCTCATTTCTTTGACAGTGTGCTCAGAGAAGTTGAGACCATTGTGTGTGTAGGCTGAATTGGTTGAAACATCAATTTCAAAGTGTGATGGTTTTATATTAATTATGTGTGGAAAGTCCTCAATGTGTTGAGGCCCTCTTGTGATACGGGTTTGTGTGCGGCCGGGAAAACTGGTGCTTCTTCCAAAGAACTTCCTGTCTAAGAAGCTATGTTAATGGAGAAGTAACTTTTGAGATAAATAACCCTCCCTGGGAATGTGGAGCAGGACAGAAAACACTAGAAAAACTGAGACTAGGGTGAGGAGACAAAATAAGGCACTAAACACAAGGTGGGAAAAATGTTGTAGCAGTGGGGGGTGAAGCACTTTTTAAATACCTTCTTGGTGCCATAACTTAAATCAGGCGTAATACCAGTGACCAGACTTTATTAATTTTATTTTTTTTAATAAAATGGGTTGCTGGGAGAGGCTGGATTCTTTTCTTAATATTGAAAATCCTAACTCTATCAGCAGTCTCTGATTATGTTGATCATAAGGTGTTGACTGCCGTAGTGGCTTTCATCACATCTTTCTAAGATGCCAGAGAACTGTAATGAGTAGCAGCTTGTCTTCCAGGAGTGCTAGAAGACAAGTTCCAACACTGTTGCATTCTGATTATGTTTTTTTAGTCAATAAGTACATGAAGGTGATAGAAGACAGCTTGAGGTTTTAAAGCCAACAGTGTCACCATTATGCTGTTAGCAGTTTTTCAGAAATACGTTTTTAGTTTTCTTTCATTTGAATTTTGTAAACCAAGACACTAATCCTTCTCTTCATGAGTCCCACTGGTGTTTGGTGGTGTTGTTTGTTTTTGTTGTAGTGTGGTTGTTGTTTTTTGGTTTTGTTTTCTTTTATCAACCAGAAAATCCCCCTAAGCTTTCAGGGGATCCTAGCCAAGTAGAAAAATCATAAGCTTAAAGATAGAGTTTTGGAGAATGACATCTAGAATATGTCTGTACCCTGATTTTAAGAGCATATGTTAACAGTTCGACATGATTGGTAGTTTTTCCAGAATGTTTAAATCCCTCAGGGTAACAATAGCCAGAAATACCTTCTTCCTCTGTTGTTTGGCTAGCCAAAGATCATATCCTTTCTTCTCCCATGCACGTTGCGTCTTTGTTCAATCTGTCATCTCCAGGTAGGCTACACTTTTGTTTAGCTGCAGTTGGAAAACCATTTATATTCTTTACACAAAGCAGGATGTGACTCTATTAAATGGAGACCAGAAATAATTGGAGTTTTTTTTGCATGGCAGTAGTGGCCAGGTTACTTTTGTGTACAATCAGACCATTTACAGCAGCACGTCTCCCTGTATATTTGTATGTGACCTTAAAAACCTGGTGAGATTTCTTCTGTTTCCGCTTCCAGGGGATCTCAGGGCGGGGTACTTCTGTTGTCATCCTCACTGGAATTTTGCTCTGGAGCTGAGAGTTTGTTACGCACTGGAGGCAGTGCAAGATACGTTGTTACTCTGCTTGGCTGCGCACTTTTCTGGCCATGGGATCTCTCTAGTTCATTTTTTTGCTGGTTTGTTAGATTGTCCCCTCTTTCACAGGAGGTAAAGGGTAGTATATTCTAAAAGGACATAACCATTTCAGAAGCAGGTGTGTTGTAATTATGTGTGTTTGAAATCCCCAATTCTTTTGCTCTTATCTGCACACACATATATCACTGAAGATTTCTATCAATACATCCTGAGTGATTCTAAACCTGGCAGAGGAAAAGGTAGGAGAAAAGAAGTGAGTGGTGACATAATTGGGCCAGCGAAGAAGCTGTAAAATTCCATTTAGCGTGCCTTTGAAAAAACATCTGACCCATGTAATACCTTGTATAGATTAACTCCCAGCTTTCCTTAAAGCTGTATATAATTGCGTTTAAGGCTGTGCCAGTATCTTTAACTCTGTTCAGTTTTTAGAACGCCATTTGCAGCTCTTTCTATGCCTGTTATCAGGGCATGGCCTTTTAAATATAGACAGTGTGGAGTGTATCTGCTCTGAGAACTGTAACCTTTATTTCCCCAGTATGAATGACTTTTATTTCAAGTCATAGTGAAGATTAGATATTAAAAATGAGCTGCTTGGCAGAATGCCGTATGGAAAATTAATTTGCAAATATTAATAAATAAAGAGAGGATACAAATAATACTCCCTGTACTTTGTGTATTAAAAAAGAAAAAATCAAACTGCTGAACAAAAAACCTCAAACCCCAACAAAATCACCAAGCACCCGTAGTTCTTCTGACTAATCTTACTTAAGCCTGTTGGGTATGCCATAGATGTTTGCGTGTTGGCAGATTCATCATCTCTTAATTTTTTGGTCTGCAAAAATGCAGGCCAGTTTTTTGGTTGTTAAATACTTTTTTTTCCCCTTTCTCCTTAGCTTGAGCCATGGTATAGACTCAGTGCATAGTTCTTACTTAGTTTCTTGGATTTGGAGTGGTTACCTTGATTTATTCACTATAATTACTAAATCATGCTAATTTTAGGCATGGTCTTTAGAGTTGAGTATTTCATCTTTAGAACCGTAGAGCAGGACTGCTTTTGTTTTCATGTGTTTGATATTTAAGCATGGAAGAATGTATGTTTGTATCACAGTGAATCTTTTTGTGTATTTATACTTAGTGTTGCAAAATCAGTTTTACATCCTTGTAGACAATGTTTTGCTGTACATGCTTGCAGTAAGATTTTGTATGGACTTACATTATTTTTAAGTTACTGTAAAGTGAAGACTTCAAAAGTTAATTTTACAGCATCTATGAAGGCTGCTATAGGTGAATTTAAAAATAACCTAATCTGAAACATTGTTTGCCATTACTCAAAAGCAGTTTTGTGAATGAAGGATAAGAGAACTAGTAACTGCCTCCCTGTCCTTGACATTTCCTGCAGAATTGTTTGCATTCTTTAGGCTGGTGCAAGCTGTGTTCACCTGTTTGTGCATGTCATCTAACAAAGCTGAAGAGAAAGGAGGAAAAGATGATGGCAAACACAAAACAGGCATAGAGATTTAAAATGTTTTATTATCTGATAATCTCATTATTTTTTAAGAGAAATTTTTATTAAAAGATCCCTTTAGAAATGTTTTTTTGTGTAAGATGTGTGTTTTGGCTTGTTACTAAGTTTGTAAAGGGGCTGGAAGATTAAAAATGAACATGAGAATTAAGACTTGTGAGCAACTTTTGAGAGATCTCTAGCAGTAGTAACTAGTACTAGATTGTAAAGTGAAGTACAGTCAGGAAGCTGGATTATTGTTCATCATGTATGCAGCTATGTAGTGGAAAGGTTGACCAGGTACAAGTGAGATTTTTACAGATGTAATTCAATACTTTTGGAAGATTTTAGGAAGCAGTAGTGAATGAAGTAAGTAAGGTAGAACTGGAGACTTAAATTATATTTTTGGTGCAGTAACTATTTTGCTTACTTAACTTGGATTGTGTAAGTGTTTAGAGTTTATATGGGCTTTTTTGTTTGCTGGAAGTTCTGCTGCTCTGTATATGGTGAGAAAGGGAATAGATACTTTAAAACAAAGGATTTCTATGGATTAGCATAGATTTATAGTGGCTTTTTTTTTTAGTTGCATCTTAGGGGCAGTGGTGTTACTTTCTGTCTTGCAGATTTTAAACTTGTTTCATAGTCTTGCCACCATTTTGAAAACCAGGTGATTTGGGTTCTAGGAGATGAACTGTTACAAAAATCTGTTCATAGTTTCAATTGAGCTTTCTGTGGAACTTGAAAAAATTCTTAACCTTACTAATGTCTAGTCAAGTGAGTAGAAAGAGAGAACTTTGATGAAGAAAGTGTGCTTGCTGTTGTGTCATGCTGACAAGTCCGGTTTCTCACTTCATCTGATGGAGCAAAAGACCTGTTGTTGGTTGAATTGTTGTTAGTTCTGCTCTCAGTAAAGAACAATGAGGAATTTAGGGTCTGCACCTTGTATGTCTGCTGACCAGCGGTAGGTGGCAATACCTTTTTTTGATGAAGCTTTCCCTGGCGTCTTTTATTAGATGCATTTTCTGCATGCCATGGTACACTTTGAACTAAAGGTTGCTACAGTGCTTGGTATTACATTGTCTTTCAAGACAGGAAGAACCTACAGATACCAGGGAGTTGTAAAAGCAGTAATTCAGCACTTAAGGCAGATGCTGAGAAATTGATCTCTTTTAGTGATTTCCAGAAACCATTCCTTAGCACTGCAGTTTTGGTTGCTCTTTGGAGCAGTGCATAAATATGAAACCATCTATGTATGTGTATGAGAAAATGAAGAAACAAGATATTAAAGTATTTAATGTTGAAAAAGAATCTTTGTTACTGTCTCAGGATTTGCATTCTTTACAGGCTAATCTGAAAATCATAATTAAACCCACTGACAAATGGATTGGTAGTGAAGTGTTTCAGCCTTTACAAGTTACTGTGATCTAGATAATGGGGGACAGAGTAATGACTGTATCAGTCAGTGGTAAACTAGCAAAGATAGCAGAGCGGGAAGGAAAAATAATGGAAAAACGAACACCACCATCCCCTCCAAAAAACCCTAACCCTAGCAACCCCCAATATGTTAATGGATCTTGCTTAGGCATAAATAAAAAGGTGTATGGTTAGCATACCTATGCTACAAAAAGACCCCCTATAACCTGTTCATCTTACAGATGGTAATAAAGTAAATAAGCCTTTTCAGACCTGTCTCTTAACAGCCTAGGAAGTACATCAAATTGTAAACTGCTTATTGCTAGTATGGTTTTTTAAACAAGACACTGCACACGCCTGAATATCAGTGCAATTATAGGAAGTGATTCTTGGTATGACCTTTCTGGGAATAATTTGTGATCTGGGTTTGCAGTGTGATGTAGATGAAACATAAAAATGACTAGAAAAGAATAGTGTGTCTTTGTTCTCATTGATTTAATGCACTGGTTCTTTTTCTATTCTTTTGATTAATTTATGAGACTAAAGTGTACTGTGTGTAATACATATTATACTTTAACAAATGACTGAACACTTCTTAAAGTGGGTCTATACCTTTCATTTACTGCGTTTGTGCCACCAAAAGCAGTGCTATTAAGATGGACTAAGGGTAAGATTATTCAGTAAATTATTTCATGGTAATGATCACTGTAAATAAGAAACTAGTTTATTCTCAGCATGATTGTACAGGAAACCATAGCCTAAAGCTAAGATGGAAAGAGTTCCTGAGTGACTGGAGATACATCACTTTATTTATTTTAGCCTGTTCTAAAGCATTCAGACTTAGGAATTGCATGATGGAAGTGCAGCATAATTATGGTATCAAATTGGAGCACCTGATCATCCTCCTGGCTTTAATGTCTGGGAACACTTTAACTCTTTTTCTGGCTTTGGAATTTGCTAGACAAAGATAGTAATTGTGCTATGGTCAGTGGTGTAGAAATCCTTATCAGCTCGTTTTGTGCAAGCCTCCAACACCTATTGTGCAATGTCAGTGTTGGAAGCAGGTTCTGGTTTGTGGTTGCAATTATATGCAAAAATCTCCATCTTCCACTGAAGGTGAATTGACCTTCCTGAGAGAGATATTTGCAGGTTGTAAATGTTTGGCAGGCATTGTAATGATGCCATACGTGCAAGTGGTAGAGCCTGTGGTAGTTCAGGTCTTTGTTGGTTACCTTATGGACTGAGTAACTTGCTAGTACCTACTGAATGAGGGCTTCTGATTTTGGTGCTGTGCAGAGATGAAGAATGATATTCATAATGTTCAAACACATCATTATGCTTTAATAATGGGAACTTGTTCAATTTTATGAATTTTTTTTATACTTGCAAAAGTAAGATCTTTAACATGTTACGGTGAAACAGAAGAGTCACAGTAAAGTTTTTCACTGTTTTCTTTGAGCAAACAGTTACTTTGATTATGCTTCCTTTAAATTATTTTGGTATTATTGTGTACCAAAAATGACTCCTGAGTTTTTTTCGTCTCCGCTGGGTTTTGTTAGATGTTTGTCCCTCATGTTTAATAGTTTGTTATGCTGTTTTGAGGTGTTGGTGAGGCTTCCTATATTGATGACCTTTGACACTCAGGATATAAATTTAAGAATTGTAGGCATTCAGGTTTGAAGTTCTTGTTCCAGTTTCTGTTTCTTCTTGCAGGGCAGGGTTAGTGATGGTCCAGAACAGTAAGAGTAACTCTACTTCTTTCAACAGAGAATGGCTACTAAAGCAAACTACTCTTTATAAGTAGCCTTCCTTGCTGGGGCTTGTAGGTATTGTACAGTCTGAAATGGGTATAGAATTTTGAAAATACACTAGAAGAACTGAGTAAGAAGTAAAGTAGTTGGGGATTTTGTTTATCATTATGACTTGGATATTTAACACAGTTTTGGAGTTTACTGTAGTCCTCAAAGAGCAACAAATGCACCTACCACTGATGCTATTTTTTTTCCTCAAGGAAATTCTCAGAAAATGGCTTTGTAGTTGTTTTAATTAAGTTTAAGGGGTATCTTGTTCATCTGTTTACATACTTCTGAATAATCCATTTTTTTGAGTGTAGCTGAGAAGTCCTATTTTATAAATTGCTAAAACAGGCAGCAGCGATCTTCTCTAAGTTTAGGTTTAGAGATGAACTTGCTGCTAGGTGAATGGGACCACAGTCTGTTAAAAAACAGAGGCAGTACTTCTAGTAAGGTATAGATTTGATAGCAACTGGAAGTTGGTTGTAGAGTGTTTTATAACCTTCTGCTTAAGTTTTTTAAGTGGCTTGGCCAGGTGTATTGTTTGAGCTTCTGTGTGATTTAAGTATTTTTCTAACCTTCTTGTTTGTATGTCTTGTCTTTTCTTTTTTCTTATTTTTGGTCTTGTTTTGGTTTTTGTTTTGTTTGGTTTTTTTTTGTTTGTGTGTTTGGTTGTTTTAATTAGTAGGGGTATCAGCAGGAAGTTTTCAGGACTCTGATTTCTTGTTGTGTTACTGAGTTTTGTTCTTCTCCAGCAGCTGTTTAAGCAACAGTGTCAAAGTACTGTGCTAAGTACTAGGGATGGTACTGAAAGCTGCTGAAAATGTGGATACACATTCAGCAATAGTTTTAGCATCTTAATGCATTTAATAATAGGGTTCTTTTTTACTTCAGGACTGTAGTGTAGCTCTTAATGATGAGTTACACAGGTAATGTAATTTCAGCATGCAGTGCTATTACTGCATGGTTGTTTCTTTATCCTCAGTGTTACACTTGGTTCATTCCCCCTGTAAGATCTCAAGATGTGGATCAAATGTAAGTTACACCATCTTTTTTTGCAGATATTGTTAGTCTTTTATTTGTAATCCATTGTCTTGTGTGTCCTAGTTATTGATAACTGAGTTATCAATATGTTAATTGTCTTTGGTTCTTATATATCTAGTCAGTAGTCCTTTTAGTTACATAAAGTGTTAAATTCTGAATTTGGCATCAATTAAGTGTTGCTTATGCTGGTTTATAAATGGTATTTTCCTCTAAATCCTTGTAAACAAATAAAAGTTATAGAAATAGCTCTTAATGTTTCTCCAGTAACTTTGAAGTCTGTGCAATGTAGAGGGATGAAATCCCTGTCAAGATGAGAGAAAACTTACATGCCTCTTAAGCTTCCTCTGACCTTCATTTCACCCAATTCCATCACAGTCATGGATAGATGACAAAGAGAGATGATGACTGGTGGTTGACTTTTATACATAAGAAACTGTGGAAATCAAAAATGTTAGAATGTAACCATACTAAATTTGTTTCTATATATTTAGTGCTTTTATAGCTATTAAGGAAGATGGTGATTAAAAATTAACCCAGTAATTCATGTATGGTTGCTTTGATGTCTGTTGTGACTGCAGTTTTGAAATACTTCTCTTTTTAAAGAGAAGCAAGCAAAAATTTCTCAGACAGAATCTGAATAATGAGTGACTTGTTTGGCATATATTGCCACTGAGCTGGGATAAGCAAAGGGAAAAAAAGGCTTCTGTAGATTTCCTGGAAGATTATTTTAAGCTTCATAATTTTACTGAATATATGTGTGTTGAAATATCATAATGTGATTTTGTACCATATGAAAGATTCCATATTTTTCTGAGGAAGTCTGTCTGTGGACTATAAACAGTGTTTTAATTTGTACTTCCAGATTGAGCCTGACAGAAGTGGAATGCTTTTCTTTCCCTTTAGGATTTCGTGAGGGTTCATGCTGTAATGCCTGCCATATAGAAAGGAATGTAAGGGGAAGGAGAACAACTTAGGATGTTTCATGATTATTGCGTGTGTGTCAACTTGTGCATGGTATTAATTGTCATTCTCCCTTGATGTCACTTTCAGTAGAGGATTCTCAGACTATAAGCATCTCTGAAATCTGTCAAGGAAGGATTTTATAGTAATAATTAGTTTATATTTAGCATTATGGTTTATGTTCTAAGCTGTTGAGTGAAGAATCGTGACCTGACCTTAATTTGAAATGTCTCCTGAACATCTTGATTAATTTGCTTTTGAAATCCTTCAGTCTGAAATTCTTAATGTTCCTTACCTGTGTGTACACATATGAGAATATATAAACCTTTTTTTTTTAATAAAACAACCCGAAACAAACCTATTGGTGAAAGAATGAGCAATGCTGCTTTTACATCTCATTTCTTGCAGTCTTACAAAATAAGACCAAGTGAAAATAAAAGGAACCATGAATTAATGGCTACGTACTTTAAGTACTTGTTAAATAATTTACTGTAGCACCCAAATGAATTGAAGGTATAAATGTACCTCTTTAATCTGCTGAATGAGGTTATTATGTTAAGAATGGATCAGCATATTGCACTGCCAAGTGTTTCTTTAGTGGGCCTAATATCCCAAATTGGGTGAAATGTCGAATTGCTTATAAATGTTCAGGGATTGGTTAGGATGTGCATGTACCTCCGTGTTATTTTTTTTCTTTCCAAGTGTATGAGATTCCTTCCAGTTCTGTAATTGCTTGTGAAAAAGAGGAGTTGCTGAGCCTCCATTTGATTGGAGAGAGAGGAGGGAGGGTAGAGGGTG
>VYZP01018861.1:2415-155673 GCA_013400635.1 Hypocryptadius cinnamomeus | reverse complement strand
AAAAAAAAAAATCATATAACCATATTATTCTCACACAAGTCACACAACCAAAGCAGTATGACAAAGTCAGGTAAAAATGGCATGCTGGGCCAAGGGGTAACAGAAGGTACCTGGACAGTGCCCAGTTAAAGGAAAAATCTTCCTGATAATGTTAGAGGCACCAGGGCTGCATCCATTTTGTGAACAGAAAGAGAGGTAAGCTGTACTATGGAAAGAGTTGCCTGTGCAGAGGAGAGGCCTAAACAACCAACAGAAAGGACATCTTGAATGCNAACAGAAAGGACAGCTTGAATGCTCATCCTGAGGATAAATTCCATCCCTGTTCACAGACACATTTATTCTGGAGATCACAGGGATGACAAAGTAACAAACACACCTTGCTGAGGACATGCACTAATTGTGCATTTTAATCCCACATCTGTATCACCACATAATTCTTTAACAGAGTCCACAAACTTCCCATCCAGGGAGATCTGGGCTAATGCTAAACAATATTATCATCATTATTAAAGCTATCTAGCACTTTCTGCAGCCTACTCAGCTGACAACTCCAGTTAACCAAATGGAAGGCAGAAAATAAGACAATGTGCTACAGCTGGAGCCAAGTAAAGAGCTCCTTCCTTACTGTGGGGTTTCCTGCCACACTGGCAGGACCTTCCAGCTGCTGCTGCCTGGCAGCTCTATGCAAGCTTGGTCAAACCCACATTTCTGAACTTAGCAACAGCTTTGCTACCTCAATGTGAGCCAGCTCTGGCTCTGGAGTCTCCAGGAGCATCTGGACCGATGGCTTCCACTGCTCAAAACTTCGCAGGGGATCTTGGATGAGTCTCCACATCTCAGTTTCTGTTTCAGTGCTCATTTTAGAAGTCTTGCTTCTAACACTGTATGGATAAAGTGACAACCAAGAGAAGGATTACGAAGAAATCCAAGCCCAAACATTCTATTCTTCAAGGCATGAATTGACACAATACTGGGGTGTAAACCATACACAACACAAAAGCCTCAGTCTGTTTTACTGCCTGAGCCTGCTGCTGCGTGCCAACAGCTGCTCTGTCAGTCAGAGACATCTGACAAAACTTTATTTAGATGTCACAGGACACATTTGTCTTCTGTGCAAATGCGTATCAGGAGCTACTTTGCTTTTCTAGTAGCCAGCAGGCTTCCCTTGTATGTGAACTTTCTTGGCTGCTGTCACCAATGTGATTTAACAAATCATATCATCGGAGCAGTCTCACTGACTCATGGGAGGAACAAATCAAGAGTGTCTAGAGTGTAACTGCAGTTGCCTGTAAAAAACAAGGTTTTGTTTCTTTAAAAAATTACATTTAAAAGTCTTTGATAACCTTATGTTAACACAAAAAGTGAAAAATACATTTTTATTTCAGATACAATTATTTAAAATTTTGTAGAACCACTTGAATTTATATTAGTACATAGAGGTGATTCTGGTAAAAAATGCTTTGTATTTATGTCTATGCATCCACATACATACACAGCTCTATTATTGGAAAAAAAATAAATCAGCAAACCTTCAATGAATATCCAGGCTTCTCTTAAAAAGAACACAGCCCAAACACAGCCAAGTGACAAGGCCCAGCAGCGACACACCCCATGCAGCTGCCTCCTGTTCTTCTCAGCTTGCCTGACCTCCCAGTTTGCAGAATCCTGCCTGATTTGGCAAAATGCAGCCCAAACTTTATGCTCACAGGCGAACAGTAGCTTGCAAACTCACAAGACAAGCAGGTGAGAGCTATGCCAATCAGGATCAATACTGCCTTTCCCTACAAACAGAAACAATAATCTTACCTGTGTCACTGGGCCATGACGGGGCTAAGCAAAGGCAAGTTTGCAGAGTTCAAAAGCTCCGCAAATAGCAAGTTCTGACTTTCCACGTCCTCTGCCATTTGCCCTGCTGCCCCTGCCAGGCTCAGTGGGAAGCTGCCAGACTTCCCAAAGAAGCTTTGCAGAGAAGCTGGCAAAGAAGCAGCTGCCATTTTCTACTCAGAGGCAAGTCCCCTGCCTTCTTTGCTCCTCTTTCAACTTTGTTTACTTGCTAGTTTTTAAACTGAAATCCTTTCCCACAATGGCCTATAACCCTTCTAGCAGGACAGCATACTGTGCACAGAGGGAAATAAGCTGGGATACAGGAAAAGAACTGACCTTCTTTTTCCCCTTAAAAAAATGATCCTTTCTTCTAGTTTGCAAAATTTGCTGCAGCTTCTTTACTTCCTGATTCCAGGCAGCCTGGAAACGGAAACACTGAAGTCTGGGAGAGGCTAAACTTTCAGAGTTGCCAACCCAAGGCAAGTTGAAAACAGGAACATGCATATTAGCTGCCAGGAGAAGGGGAATAAACTCTGCCAAATAATTGCTAAGGCTGGTGAGTCACTGCAACAAACTCAACAAGGGAGGGCCATAATTCTTCTGAACCGTTTACTACCACAGCTCCTGTCCTGATTTTCTAGTTGCTGGCATGAAAGGCAAGCAAAATACATAAATTATTATTATAAAATGCTAATTAGATCAAATTAGCTGCCAACAATCTAATTTTCTTCAAACCATGCACAACATTAATGATGTAAGAGCATTGCTTGAAAATGACCAGGAGCCTCCAGCTCCTAGCAAATGGCTAAAATTACAGCTTGACTGAAACATGGAAGCAGATGTAATTATCAAAAGGTTTTTTTTTCTACCCATCAGCTACAATTGGATGGCATATCACTTTTTTCTTAGGTCCCTGACAATCCCTGAGAGAAGATTCCCCCCACGTGCCCACCATAATCAGACTTCCCAGTACCTTTGATACTGCTGTATTGCAGAGACAACACTGTCAATGTGTGGCTGCACATCTTGGGAAAATCGTAGCAGTTCCTTAAGCTGAGACTTCAGCCTCTCAATCTTTGACTCTTCTGCAGCCAGAGCTGCTCTTGTTGCCTTAATTATAGAAAATAATGAACAGATCGTACCTTATGTAATGTCTTACATGAAATAAGAAGTAAAAGGCTGTGTCTCAGGGTATGCACAAATCCCCTTTCGGTGGCTTTTTTCCTGGTTATAGGTAATATGGTCTTTGCTAAGACATAAAACATTCTCAGCAAGTTTTTTTCCAGCAGGCTCTCTCTCCTCCCCTCACACTGCCCAGCCTCTGCATCTGATCTGCAGGGTTCACTGTTTGAACAGAGTGAATCTCAAACAGGCCTGTTTCAGTTCACTGATTGCAGTATATAGCATGAGCTGCATTTTTTGAGCAGTCTTAAAAACATCTGTTTGCCTGAACAGATCTTTCTCAGAGACTCACATATAGAGAATGTTAATTCTAGGGTGACTCAGGTAAACAAAAACAACTAAAACCCATGCAAATGTAGCTGGATTGAACCAGTCTAAATTTTTTTGATCCTTTTTGCATCTACTTCTCCCAGTTAGTCCTGCATAGCTCGAGATATACAAACAGCAGTGAAAGGCATTTTGAGAACAGATAATAAGTGCAAAACCAGCCCTTGAGAGAAAACGAGTAGTAAAGATTCTTATCTACTTAACATGTGACAATTTTTTTCCACTCATTTTTGCAGCAGATTGGTTTTGGTGTAACAATTGGATTGTTACAATCTTGGAAATCCTTAGTACTGATGATGTGCCTGCTAGTAAAGGAAGAGAGGTACCTATCTTACAGAGATGATGGATATGACATAGCAAAGGTCTTACCAAATACCTCAGAAATATGTGTACTTGTGTCAGTGTACATATATGTTCAGTGAGGTATTAATTTCCTGCTTCTTTTTAAGTAGAGCAAATTGTGTTGCTTGCTCTGTATTGTGCTCTTTTTGCATACGATCCCTTTGAACTCTAGGCACAAACTGCAGCACGTCCTCCAACCCTGCTCCTTCTGTGCAGTGTAAGATGAAGGCTGGGGCAGTTGACTCCATTGTTGGCAGTCACATTTTCCTCAGTGTGTTTCACACACACTCATACTCTTTCCTTATCATCTCTAACCAAAGGGACAGGCATCTGCTGGATGTGACTATGCATGTTCAGTCTACAGCTGCACTTGATCCTCCCCACAAAGGATAGCTACTTACATTGCATTTTTTCCACAGAGTTACAAACTCATCTTCAGTCTTTTCCCCTTCCCCTGGGTCCAGGTCATTTTCTAGTCTCTGTAGATCTTTCCTCAGCTGATGGATGTCTGCTTCTAATTGTCTGGCTTGGGACTCATAGGCACTTTCAGACTGTTGGATCTTGAGCAATCTCTCCTCCTCCTGACTACTCAGCAGTTTCAACTTCTCCAGGGCTTTTCTTAGCTCTTCAAGCTCATCTTTCAGTCTTGCAGATCCAAGTGGAGAGGTATTCTGAATCACCTCTGCACACTGATTTTCAAGGTGCTTCCATTTCTTTCCACCACTCCTAATTTCTTTGGCAATTTCCTGCAAAAAGAAGTTAAATAAAGATTATCTGCAGGAATGGGAAGCTGGGGAAAAAGCTGAAATCAGTAGGAAAAAAGAACCACCTCTCCTGGTTGTACGTATTTTGGTTTTCACTTCTTATTTCAAAATATATCTTTTTTCAAGTGACCAGAAGCCAGGGTTAGTCATCTGACTGCCTTCTGAGTAATACTAGTTGCCATTGATTCTGAAAATATTGGTTTTCATTAATGCTTATCACCCGAGATCCCTGACAAAGAGAACAGGAGCTGCAGCCACTAGACATATATTAATAGTTGGATCTCAGTGATTTTAAGCTAAAAATTAAAAGCATTGGCACCAAAATAAAGGATATTGTTCTCAAAACTGGTATTTTCATCACCAGCTCTAAACTCTCAAAATTTGTGAACCTTCAGGGTCTATTTGGATCATGTTTACCAAACCTGATTTCTTTAAACAAGATTCTCGAAGAATCACATAACTGTTGGAGCTCAGTCTTTAAGAAAAACAAACCAGACCAGTTTGTGACTCATACTGGAAGAACCATACATACAAACATTTTCAGGACCTCATACAACTCATCTGCCCTAGCCCATGCTAAAATCACCATCTATTTTGTTTGTGTAATTCTTTTCTCAAGGACACCCTTGTATGGTTTGAGCAACACACATGGGCATGAAAAACACACAATCCTAGCTCCTTGTGAGAGCTGTATTGTTCAAGGACCTTCAGTGCCTTTAGCTTGTCCTCTGCTGAAGACTTGGTTGCTTCTCCAGTGCAGCAGTTTAATCTCTCTGTGACACCACTCAGCCACGATTGAAACTGGTTGACACTGGCGCTGTACTGCTCATGTTCCTTGGTTATCGTTTCAAGCAGTTTCACTCTGTTCTGTAACAAGAGACATCAGAAGTGGTGAGGACTGTGCTTATCTGGCTCTTTTTCCTTTACATTGTAACCCGGAATTTATAAACAAAACTCCCTTTTCAAGAGCCCCAATAACACTTGGCCTTCACAGGAATTCAAAGTTTACCTCGAGAAACAGAACACAAAAGCACACAAAGGCTTGCTCCTGTCTGGATTTTGCTGCAGGCTCTCAATGTCTAAGTCTCCAAGAACACAAACTGCAAGATCCTGTCAGCTGAATTTCTGGCTTTCTGAGCCTTCCTACTCTCTCATTAGAAAAGCAAGAGAGACAGAAGTTTGTTTCTGGTTTTCACTTTAGAGACGAGCAGTTACATTCCTCTTGTGGGTTAAAAATAAAGATGAGTACATCTTCCATATCTCTCAAAATGAAAATAAAAGAATGCAGTAGAGGCATGAAAATTGTTTTAAATACTTCATTATTTAAACAGACTGCATAGAAAATGATCATCACCTTCAATTGTGTAGTCCATGCACTTTTGTACTTAGCAGGTCACAAACTGTGGTGGTATCACAGACTCTGGAAGCAAATTCAAGCCAATGGAAAGCATTTTTCAAGTTACTGCCTGTGCACTCTATAACCAACAATCCCTGAATTTACAAGGGCTTGCACATTATGAGCTGCTGCCTGCTGATCCAGTCTGGCACTCCTCACAAGTCAGAGTCACATTTGCCCAGACTGGCCTTGTTTGCCAGCCCAAGTTCAGGCCTTTTTGATTTTGACACAAATCACCTGCTCTGTTGTTTCACTAGTATAATATTCAACATAAGTATTATCTTCTGCAAAATCAGACTGATTTTTTCTTCCCTTCTCCAGTTGGCATGGAAAGCAACTGAGGTACACTGTGGTTACATTAGATTAAAAAAACCCAAACATTCCTTGTGCAATCCATTTAGTACTTGCAGCATGCTGGAAAGCACCCTTTGCTCTCACAGACAATGGGCCAAGTTTCATTTTGTGTAATACAGGACACAGCACTGGCCTCTGAGCAGCTGCCCTCCAGGGCAAGCAAAGGGACAGCTGCAATGGTGGATAGAGCTGAAAAGTCCCCTTCGCATTTCCCTTGTCCCTGTGAGGCTCTGGACAGGTCCCCACACCTGCCAACGTGCCTAAGGTGGCAATGAGCCATCTCCATTCTGTCAGCCTGCTCTCCAGCCAGGCCAACAGGATCCCCATGTGGTGGGGGTGGCAGTCCCTCTGGGACTCTGTCCTTCACCTTTGGGACAGGTATGCCCACGGTGCACTACAAAGCCACCACCCTGCAAGTGGAACACCACCAGCCTGTTTTTCACACTGCCACTTCAGTCTCTGCTGACTTTTGCAAACCCTGACTCCCCTCAAGTTAGTTGACTTGCTGTGGGACAAAAGGGACAGCTAAGAGACACTTGTTTCCCATGGAGGATGAAATGCTGCCCATTTATTAGAGCATGACCTTTAAGAGCACCAGCCATACACAGGTTTGGATGAAACCAAAAGGTAGAATTATGACTGCAGACTTCTGTGGCCAGGATGTATCCAGCAGAACATCTCACTTGCTAAGTCCCCATGTGTCACTTCTCAAATCTGCAGAGGCTAAACAATTCATGCTTTGACCTCAGGTGAAGGATCTGTAGAAGACAACCTTATAGCAGTGTAAAAGGGCCACACGCCAAAGTGACCCAATTCAGGCTAAGCTAATTGACTCCAGGGAATTAGATTATTTTACTGTCAGAAGCTCCAATAGGCATAAATCAGAATAACAAAGCAGAGATGTTATTAAGCTCAAAAATCTTAGGCTGATATACAGGGGGTTCAAAAGGAAGTCAAAACTACCTACCCTTGGCCAGGTAAAATAAAGGAATAAGCAGTTTGGGTGAACTGCTGGTCTGTGAGGTCAAGGAATAGATGCCATGGATCTGGACAGACTGTGCTGGTTGTCAGGCAAAAGGCTTACAAAGAGTTGGCTGAGCCCTCCCCCCACAAGAGGTTAAGCAGGAAAACTTTCCAATGATGAGAAATAAGGTATCACCTGCTCCTGCTAGGTTAGCTGTTTGGGGAGCAGCACAGTGTGAAATTCAAAATCCACATTCACTAGGCTGAAGTGAGGAGACATGAAGCAAGGACATGGCCCTGCAAAGAGTAAGAGCACAGCCAGGAAAGGAATGGGCTTGCCACGGGCTGCAGAGAAAGGCATGTGTCTGGGCAGCATATGCCCAGCCCTGGGTACTCAAGGAAGGTGGACAGAGGCTCAGGAAGCCCTCTGCCCTTAGCTGCCTTCACAGTCAGGGAAGGCAAATAAGCCTCCTCTGGAAGGCAATCTAGAGCACATAAAGGAAGCTCCTACTTTAAATCCCTCTGTAGTGTCTCAAGGAGAATACAGAAAGCTCCTGTAGCCCTTCCTGGTCCTTTTAGTCTTACCCTTGGGGTACCTTAGCAAACTATTCTAAGTTTCAGTTAACAGAGACAACATGGACTGAAATTAATCTGATGTGCTCAGACGTATTTAATATATTTCCTAAATATCAACTTCCCATATATCATAACTTTTCTTACCATCTTCAATCATCATTTATGCTGAAACATACAACAATTTACCTCTGCATACTTTTAAATTCCTGGGCAAGGGAAAGCATGTAGGAAATGGCTGCCACATCTAAAAGTATTCCTATCGATGTAATTAAAAGATACGCTTTTAAATTTTGGGAATGTTAAAGACACATGTTAGCACTAAGAAAAAAACCTCCCACCATTTGCTCATACGAAAGAAGCAATATCACAGGCAAACCATTTAAGAAACACTGTCCAAGAGCCTGCATTCTGATAGAGCTGGACAACTGCACAGAGTCTAAAAATGCCCTTCAGACACCAGTGTAATCTACAAACACCAGCGAGCCTCCTGTGCTCAGGCATTCAGCTGGCATCTGCAAGTCACATTTAGTCTGGTCTCTCATCATGTGAGGGGCCAGAGCAATCCCCCTACAACTGCTGTGTCTCTTTCATTCATTCATTCATTCATTCATTCCTCCTGCCCATTGGAAGAGGTGGCAGAGTTTCCCTAACAAATGTTATACTTTCCAACACAATTCCCAAGGTGCCTGTAACCTTGGCATTAGATAATAAACTCCTCATTTACTTCAGTTGCAAAATCCAAGGCTTTCCAACTCCCTTCTTTGTTCCATGCCTCCTAAAAGAGGGATTTCTTAGCTGGATTCTCTCACTCCATCCTTCTATGAAATGTGGTATTTATAACCAATGCCAAAGAAAAGCTTTTTCTAGCATCTCAGTTGGCTGGAAACATAAAGACATATTTTGTCTAACTAGTATGAGCCACTTCCTGATCTCATTTACACCAGCACATATCCAAGTTGGTTAGAGAAATCACACTATGTAAAATCAGTCTCAGAGAGGTCACATTCTGGCTTTGAGTATTCAAATTACTTGTCTAAAAGAACAGCTTTATTAAAATAACTAATGACTGTCTCTGGCTTCAAAACCAAAGACAATTTTGGTGAGGAGGGAGTGAATGATAATTTTAAATGGCAATCTAGATAGACAACACCTGAATTCCCAGGAACCTTCTTATTTGTATATCCAGATGCCTTGTAATCAAGGGATCTACCTTTAAAAATAATCAGTGTTGAGGCCCAGGTCTGCTGCTGGCTTCTCTGTGGCAGCTGCAGCTACAGAATTTCCAAACATATTCTAGATTTTGGAGAGACATAAGCAGCAGTTGTATATTTATGGCTAGAAAAGTACCTGAACTACATGCTCACAAAAGATGCCAGCTTAGGGGTTTTTTTGTCACTTTTGAGGCTTGGGGTATTTTACTTCAAAAGAGAAAATGTATCTATGGGGCAAGCAGGGCAATGGAACAAGCATCCCAATGTTGTTGTTCTTCAGTGTGATCCGAAGTTATCTTTGTACAATGGCATCCAGGGAGGGAAAGCATCAATCACTGTCAGGCTCCAGTTCTGGACTGGTGTGTAGGTGTGGGAATTAATAGAAGGCAGCATTATAACAGAGGCAGACAGCAGAACCAATGTAATGAAAATGATTTCTATTTGCACCAGGTAATTCCAGCCTATGAAATTCTGGAAGTCACTATGAGCAAAAACTAGGTTTCAATTTCTATGTTTGGTATAGATGTATCTATACATATATTTAAAATATCCCTTTGAGTATTTCTATTGATTTGATTAGTAAGAAATGGAATTCTTCTGCCCATCCACAGATCTCTGCTCCTCAGCCATACCACATGGTCTAATCCTGTCTTTATTTGAGTTTTAGAAGTGAAAAGTACAAGCATTTTCTGAAACCTTTATGCAAAAATAGGGTGAAAGGAAATCACTGGTATTAAAAGATGAAGCAGGATGTCTTACACCAGCCTATTTAACAACTGCTCAAGCTGGAAGATTAGTATTGGGCAAGAATTAGTATCTGTGTGCATGAAAATCTTTCAGATAGTGAAGTGGCCACTGAGCAAAGTGTTGGGTCAGAGCTGACTCCCACCTCTGTGTTTCCCAGTTCTGCAGGCAGGGAGGGCAGCTCTGGGTCTCAACTAATTCTACTTCCTCCAGCAAGGCTATGTCCATGTAATATTCCCTGGCCCCTGGCATGGGTACTCTGCATCTGGTTATACATGAACCACTAATGTGCTGAAAGATGAGGAACAATTCAAACTTTATATACAGAGATGACCTAAAGCAATATTCACTAGGTCACAGCAAGCAGCCTGCAGTTACTTTACAGCAACACACTATAAAGCACCATGTAAGAGCATCCCAATTAACATCACCCCAGGACAACAGCTCATCTTGGGACTTGACAATTGCCTCAAGCAGTCCATTGACTGAAAGAACAGGGGTCCTCAGCTCTGCTTTGTTTTGCAGCTCTACCAGGTAAGCCCCATCACTCAAGTAGCAAACAACACCATAGATGGGAGGAATCTGAACACTTCCCACTCTTCATAAGTGTACCTGAGCTTCTTGTCTGATTCCTTCATATTCCACCCTCATTTTCTTCTGAGCATCCTCATCAACACTGGGATCACCTATCCTGCTGAACAACGAAGCAGCTTCCTCCAGCAGCCTTTCCAGCAGGACTGACTGATTTAGGACATCATTCTGCAAAACCTGAGCATGGCTCAGCTGCCACTGCTTCTCCTTTAAGCCAAGCTGCAACTCAATGTCAGGCTCCAAGGTCACCCTCATGTTGTGGATCCATGTGTAAAACTCATTCTGGGCTTTCAGGTACTCGCTCCAGTGCAGCCAGACCCACTCAATGCGGCTGTTGGGGAGAGCAAGAGAGAGCAGATAGATGAAATGATGATGGGAGCAGTGGAGACCAACAATTTCAAAAGGCCTTCAAAGCAGTGCACAAGGTTCTCAGCAGTTTTAACTTGCTCTGACTTCGCAGGGTTTGGATTCACCTCCCAGGTCCTCTCTGCTTTGAGGAGGAAATATTCTGTATAAGGTCCTGACCAAACTCATCATTGCAGACCATGGGGTGGGTGGGCCAGGTTGTGAAGGCAGAGCACTGAGGTCTCACTGATCCTTTCTCCCCACACAGTCCTCAAAATGCTCATGGGACTGGGATTAGCAGGAAATTGCTATCTACAATCCAGGGAGCAGAGAGACGCAGGAAGCACTTTATGAAAGTAGTGGAGGAAACAGCTGCCTCAACACACCCAAGAGTGTTTGTCTTACCTGTGACAATGAGTAATGTATATGGCTGTCTCTTCCCACAAGGCTTTAATGTCTTTCAGTTTAGAAAGCACCTCATGCTTCTTATCCTCACTGATGCTACGAAGAGCAGCATCTGCCTTCACAAGAATCAAGTCCATTTTCAAGCTGCCTTCTGGTTCCAGGGCACGTATTTTCTATGAGAAAAACAAATTATACTGAAAGCATGGAAAGAAAACAAGCATAATTGATGAAATGTAAACTTTGTTTTCACCCAGGAATCATGAACTCATAGAATCATTTAGGTTGGAAAAGACCCTCACAATCACTGAGTCCAGTTGTTAACATGACTACATGGGATGGAAATGTTTCTCTACAACACAGACAATTAACCCTTCCCACCTAACTCCCTGCTGCAGTTTCTCCTGAAAGGAAAATAGGAACGTTTTTTCAGACATGTTTATTCTTAAACATCCTAAAGGACTGAATTTAATTGAAAACCACGTAGCAGTTGAAAAACATTTAAGTTAACTACAAAAAACAGACCATCCTCTATGAAATGCCTATGGCTGTGTTTCCATTGCTGTTATAAGGTTACAGCACTGTGCTGCCACAGGCCAGCTGCTCTTCCCCACCTGCCAAAGCACAAAGAGGCAACCTCCACAGGCTACACTGCAACCTCTCCATTTTAAGCTATACTATAAGAAATCATGAAGCATATTAAAAAGGCTTCCTAGTGCAAATAAAAGTTGACTTAGAAAAGAAGCCAAGAGAAATTAACTAGTGGAATTTTCTGCCTGCTACCAAATTTTGCTTCTACCCTAAATTGCTAAATTATGAATTGGTGAAAATGTGTATCTTACACAAATAGGAATGCCAGGAACTGAAAGTGGAGTCATCTAATTTTAAGTATCCAGAGATGGAAAAATCAGCACAAGTTCTGTACAATTTAACAGATTAATTATTCCCCAATTCAGATGTCAGCTTTCAACATTACTTTATCCAAGTTTCTGATACTTTCAAATTAGTTTTTCTTGCTGCTTTTCCATAAACTCCTGGCAAACTGCAGACTTTCCAGTTTGAAGAAAAAGGCTTCTATAATGAAAACACCAAGATTTTCAAAATCAGCAATTACTTTTGGTAAAATTAGGCCTATGGTATTTGATCATGTCAGTTATTGCAAAGGTGAGACAAGTAAAAGGCCTTTGGATCTCCAGTCCCACATTCTGGGAAACGCAAAGCCTGTTCTTTTGGCATGTAGGCAGCACACCTGCCTGTGATGTATCAACAGTTGTTTGGAGAAATTATTTACTAAGAAAGGTGTGATTAATAGAATCCAGGGGAGCAGGGCAAAGGGCAGGGCAAAGCAAGAAAATACAAGCCACAGCTATCATCCAATAGGTAAAGTGTAAGAGTAAAGCTGTACTCTAAGTCTGATATTTTTCCAGCAATTAGGAGCAATCAAACAGCTGGAGAGAAAGCAGTGGCTGTACAGTCAATTTTCTTTTTCAAATCTGTTTTTTACATTATTTGTCTCATTGGCTGACATTTTTATTAACAAATTAACAGAAAATAAACCACAGGAAGGAAGCTTGAAAAAAACCTGGCAAGCCAGGTGCAAAGAAAGATCTGAAAACTAAACAGTGGATTTGAAAACAGCCAATAGGTGAAGCAGCGAGCACACCATGAGGATATCCGTGCTGGAGACAGAAGCCAGGTCCAGAAAGGAGGCAGGATAAAGGAGCAGGAGGTGGTTAAGGCACACACAGGAAGAAAGAACTTGTTAATCTTTAGAATGATGAATCTCCAAAGTCTGAGTTAAAAGAATTTCTTAACATGACTTTTTGCAAGTTACAGACCTCCTCTAAAGCCCACAGAAGTAAACAGGCTTCAGCAGTTCAGGCCATATCACATCATCACAAATCTCTAGACCTCACAACTTGTTATCTCTGCCTTGAATGTTACCCCTTTGCCAAACTACCATTCTTCTACTCGAGTTCCTGTGTCTCTTGTGTGTTTCTTGAGACTGTACACCTCATAGTTTCCCAGACAAAAGGAAAGGGTGAAAATAATTTAAGGTCAGAAAAGTAAAACTATAGACCAAGATAAAATGCTTTAGGTTTTTATGACTGACATACAAGTCTAGGCATCATCCATCACTCCATGAACAGTCTTTATATTATGCCACAGGCAAGATCCATCCTCCAATAAACCACAGTTAAGGGAAAAGGCTGAAGACATCACTGTAAACTACCTCATCATCCATGTAAGCCTGCAATGCTTTCTGTTAAACTTCAGAAGAGGCAGACCAAATATAAGGAGACACACAAAAGGAGAGACTTAGGGGTAAGTAACAATGGAAAAGATCTTGCCGTTTAAATTAAAGAACAGATTACTTGGAATTACGGGTAATAAAAGTATAAAAATAGTTTAAATGTTCGTCATAGAAAGAACACCACTCCCTCCAATGGTACAAATGGGACAAACAGGAGTGTTTCCTTCTCTGAGAATACAAGACCTAGATAACATCTAATGAAACTGAAGTTAATGAATGTGAAATCACTGTAAGAGAGCAGGCACAATCTGCAACAAGATCTCACTGAGAAGAGTAATAAAACAGATTAAGTAAAACCAGGAAAAAAATGAGAACTTTTACCTTTTCATTGAACAGATCACAAAGGGGATCTGTAAACCCTGTTATCATCAGGGTTATGGAAAAGCACAAAGGAATTACTATAAACAGCCCATTACCAGGACACTGCAATCTTCTTCTATCAGTGCCAGAGCCCTGGAGGGGGTGGAACACTAACATGATCTGATTCTTTTATACTATATGCTGGTTGTCTGCAAATTACTATGGTAATTGCAAGCAGCAACCAAATTGTTCCAGGCTTGAGGAGAGTGTAAACATTTTAACCTGCCAAACCTGCTGCTAGTGTTCCAAATCCATCTGAAAAGCTTGGAAGCCTGTGATAGCAAATTGCCATCCTCTTTTTCTACATCTGTAAACAATTTCAAATAGAAAATTCAGAAGAATACTGATGTGAACACACAGGCCCAATGCTCCAACAAGCAGGGGCAGCTGACAATATCCTGACGGAAAAGTCCTGAGCTCACAGCAATAACTGCTGTGACAATGGCAGCAGTGAGAGCCACCTCTGAATTCCATCGCTCTTCCCTTACCTCAGTCTCTCTCAGCCTGGCTTCTAGGGCAGATCGAGGTCCTTTGGTGTTATCATTGATCCTCAGCCTCTCTTGGATGGCCTTCATCCAAGCTTCTGCATTCTCCACGCTGCTGTCAAATTCCTCCTGGAGCTGCTGAGTCATCGCATTTGAAGAAGCTGGAAGGAGAGGAAACAGGGAGGTAAGCAGGTTTGGGGTAAGACCTGAGCAGGAATGAAAGGCAATCCAAAGGAGAAAGGGAGAAAAGCTAATGATGTTGTGGCTTTTCTTTTTCAACAATAATACCAAAACTGCAGCAGTATTGCAGGTCAGTTGAGCCCAGAGAACATATCCACACTGCAGCTTTCCCAAATGAAAATATACCAGGAAACAAAAAGAAGGTGGAGAACTGTGGGAGGCTCCTTGACAGTAAACAGACGTAATTCAAAGCTTTTAAATGAGATTAATTTGGTGTTTGTGTGTATTGCAGATCAGCTACACCAAACACAAACACTTTTTGTTTCTTCCCAGAGTCATGTCAGTGTAAGACTCTCACAATGCCCTTCCAGGCTCGTGTACTGAGCACCTGACACCAGACTGATGAAGTACTTTGGCACATGCTTAACTTAGAGGTGCATTAACTGCTGTGGTAGAGGTGTTAAAGCTGCTGAGAACAGGATCAGATGCTTAGACACTCAGTTAACTTCTTGTGCTGAGACCATGCAGAGGTTACCTGAATGCACATGCAGTGAGTCTGGGATACCCAGACAATGGGAACTGGCCAGCAACTTCCAAGACAAACCACAAACAAGACCTCACAGGAGAATATCAACCCTGGTGGATGCCTTCTTTTGTCAGCTCTTTTACTCCATACCAGGCTCCAAGCCTTTAATTTTGCTCTCCCTCTCTCCTGTTGCCCATTTCCAATCAGCAAGAATATATGATGCTTGGTTGCTCTGTTGATGTCTCTGTTTAGAGCACAAGCTCTCCGCTGCCTAGACAGCCTCCTTTGTGCCTGTACAATAGAGCAGAGCCATCCCAGGCTCACCCCTAGGACTGCTGGACTAAACTCCACTAATAAAGATGAGCAATAACAGAGCACCCTGTAGGTCAGCTCCACTGAAGTGAACAGAATGAGAGCCACTGCCATTCAATGGATTTGGATCACATCCTGCAACTACTGCCAGCCAAGCAGCCAGGGTTTTGTGGAAAATAAAATATTCTTCCTCTTTGTTATTCATCACTGAAAGATTTTTTCAGCACAAAGTTTGAGACTTAATTACTGAACCCAAGTTTGCTGTGCAGAATCCAGTTCCACAGAGCCCCTCAGTTTCCATGAAAGAATTCGTGTGGAAGGAAGTGCTCAGTGTGAGAGGCCGAGCATGGCTCCTGGTGAAGCTGGATCAACGGTGGTTTGAAACCACCACAGCTCTCAGCAGCTCTTCTTTACAAGGAAGAGCCATCCTTCTTCTCACAAGCAGAAAGCTCCCCACCATCCTGCCAATGTTCCTTTCCATGAGGTAAAAGGATTCATGCAATATTAGAGGTCCTTCCCTGCAGCTCCCTGCAGTCAGTTTTCTTCCACATTAGACCAGAGAAAACAAAATGTCAGCATTCACAACAGTCTGAACTGTTGCTTCCCAGCTGTCAGCAGGCTTTCTACCCAACAGGTCCCAGAACAGAACAAAAGAACTGCAGAGCAGCTCCTGCACCATGCATGGGGACAGCTGGAGCAGAGGATGGGGTCAGACCTCGCGCGCAGACCAGCAGAGTGGCATTTGTGTGAAAAGAGGGAATTCCTCCCTAAGTGAGACCTGTCAGACAGGACAGAATCTAAGGCTGTAGCTCTCAGAACCTGAGAGTAGCTTTAGAGAGAGTGACGTCACCTTGAAAAGTCTTAAAAAATAAAGCAGGATGTACTGGATTTAGCGAGGGTGGTGTGGCATGGGGCAGCTACTCCCTCTCTCAAACATAAAAAACATGACAGGATATATAATTAAAGCTAAAATCATTGACTTACATCACAACAGTACTAAAGAGGAAGCCAGCTAATGGAGTAATGTTATTTTCAGTGGATTGCTAGATAGCTGTGTCCTTCTCCAACTATGACTGGTTCAGAACGGACATTTCTGAACTACAATAATCGAGTTCTTGGAAAAGAGCACACATCTCATTGCAGTTGAAAAACCAACTCATTTTCACATTAACATTTCTCACTATATCTGGCAGTTGTAAAGGGACTGTCCCCTAAAACTCCCCTTGTTACATACATACATACATTTCTAGGCAAACAGTTTCCAAATGCTCAAGTATGAGCTGTGGTGGTTCCAAATTATGCTATTGTGAAACAAAAACTCGCAGTGTATTTGCTGGACAGACCCTGACGAGAAGTGGCATTCATTTCCTAGGAGAGGTTTCTATTCCTGGCAACATCCATATCATATTTAAAATTGGCTTCAGCACTCCAGTCATGGAGTAGCCAATACAGGAAATAATGTTATCCTAGTTCTACTTTTTACAAAAAGTTGAGGGCAATCTTACATGGTTAGGAAGCAGTGGAAAACCTACTGTCATCCAACAGGAAGAAAACCCCACTCACACTCTGCCCTCATGCTGCTGCTCTCTGAGCACAAGGAATTTCTGTCAAAACCTCACAGTAACACAGCCTCCCCCAACCCACACACAGTCAATCCACGTAAGCAGTCAACACAGGAAACCACAAAAAAAGTTATTTCAATATTAACAGCACCAGCTTACAAAGGAAGAGAAATACTTTGCTACTCCAACTACAGGCAATAAAACATCATTGACTGATTTTGACCAAGCAATTCCTGTATCTAATACAACAAAGATGGTTAAATTTAGCATGGACTCAATGCCCAGGTGGATTTCATAGTAGCTAGAACCTGCAATATCTGACATGGATTTGGGCTGCCTTTTGAGACCCCCTGTCCTCCCTCTGTGCAGGGCAGCCAGATGCTGGCTGAAGCAATCAGCTACAGCACCTGACTTTTGTTCTGGAACCCTTCCCAAGCACTAACAGCATGGTTTATACCTGCAAGGTAAAAGTATCATTTCTGACTTACTCTCTGCTTGGGAGGAAGCTGTCTGTTTGAGATATGGCAAGATCTGTAACTCATTTGCAAATTCTTCTAAAGCTGGGACTAATGATTAGTGGATAAAAGTTAACCATTCAACAGCATTCACCCCATTGCTGTTGCATCATTGGAACTAAAAGATTGAGCAATACTTCTGGAGATGAAATGAAGCAATACTTCTGGACCCTGATCAGCACAAAAAGGACAAAGGAGACATAGTGGCTCCTGGAACAGATCTAAGCTGTGGAGCTGGGCAAAGCCATCATTCACACACCAACCTGTAACAGCAGCAGACCATCAGGGACACCTGTACAGTGGTGCAACAGCCCCTGCCCCAGGCTCAGCCTCTGGCACCCACTGTGCCATGGAAAGGCTTCCCTTAATCTCCAGTGAGATCCTCTGAGCAATTACTACAGAATTGTTTTTCTCACAGTTATTTTCAAATGCATCCAGCTGTTCAAAACTGCTTTCCATTTAATGCCACTTGAATCAGTGTATTAATTCACACTGTGGAAAGCACATTTACACTGTAGAAATCACTTGGCATCTCTATACATGTTACTAAATGAGGGCAATAACTATGTGTAAGAAATTCTGGCATAGATAATGAGATGCTGAGCAAAACCAAGTTTTATTTGTCCAAATGCAGTAATAGTTTCTTGTCAGAGCTAATGAAGAAGCATATTTCAGGGTGTTAAACAGAACTGACCCAGGACAGCTCCTGCAGTATATGCACAGGTTACAAAAAGCACATTTTAGGAACAGGAAAATGTAAGACAGGTTACCTGCAGAAACCTGTAGCTGAACTTCTCCCATAACACTACTCTTCCTGCTTTCCCTGAATCACCCCTGTGAGCCCCAGAACACCTCTTGGCAGTGTCTGAGTAGGCACACACATTTCAGTGGCACGGAGGGACGATGCCTCAGTCCTTGCCCAGCTCTGCCAGACCCACTGCACACCCCCAGCACAACCAGGGCTTGCTCTGGCTTGTCTGAGGCTCAGTTACATGCATGGGATATCTGCAGCTTTGGAAGAGGGAAAGGTGAACACCTGACATAGCTCACCCTTGTCTCAAGCCAGCATCACTCCTCTCCAAGCACAAAACCATTTAGCAAGGAGAGAAGTCAGAGTACTCCTACCACCTTTTCCCAAAATCCTGGAGAAGGAACGGGCAGCTGGAAGGATGCTGGGGGCACACATGCTGCACCCCCAGCTCACCCTCAGGCTGAACACCACAGCATGAATTAATGAGATCCAAAGCAATAGCAAGCTGGGTTTTGCTTTTAAAATCTGCTCCAATTGTGCTGGGCTGAAGAGATGCAGAGGCAGCTTTGTTTCAGCTGTCGTCTTGGAACCATCTTGCTGAAGGAGCAGATAAATGAATTAGCTGACTGCCCTGCATCATAGCTCTGGGAGCCATGGACAGCTCTGGGTTTCCACTGCAGACCCTGACACAGACACAGGCAGAGGTCACCACCCCTCATGAGACCCACGTGGCACTCGCTGGGCCAAACTCCTCCAAGCAGTTCTTCCTTAAGTACAGCCACTGCAGGAGCCATGCTAGTGCATCTGATAAATCTTCTGGAACATTGCAAGATTTACTCATTTAATATTTGCAATACACTACTGAGAGCTTTTAAAGTTATTTTGCAAGTGTAGTGTCATTTTCTTAGCATTGTCTTATTATTTTGCAATGTTTCCTAACATACTATTTTCTCTCTGCCAGTCATACTGGGGTTCAGTTTTTCGGGTTTTTTTTTTTTTTTAATTTAAATCTCTTAAAACATTTCTTACAACCACTCCCATTTTACACATTCTTTTAAACCCTACATTTATAGAACACAGGCTTTAAAATTGTTTCCATATGTCTTGGATTCTTATATTCATGTACTACTTGACTAGTTTCCAGAACCCAGTTCTTACAAAAATAAAAGTACAAAAATGCTCCAGGAAAATTCAAACCACTCACCATTAGGAAGACTATTTTCCAATTATTGAAATACTTCAAACTTTTCATAACCCTTTTCATTTGGTTCTGGGATTGAATGTGGAAAAAAAAAAAAAGATTAAAAAAAGCCCACTGAACTGTATCAAATTTTAGACAAATGTATGAGTGTGGAAGCAATTTTGGTTCTGGGAATTGTATCTGGGATAATTTAGTAACTTTTCAGCTTCCCTAGATACTACAAAGAGAGTTCTGAGGAGAGACAGAGCTGGGAGCTCTGTCTGCTTCAGATTGGAGCAGAGGTCAGGAGCTGGCACCAGACCACTGACCCTTGCCTTTCCAAAGCTGAATATTCTTGGTCTACTCCTGGAGGAGCTACTGTGAATTTTGAATCCAGCCAGCTTCACCAGCCTTCCTGAAAGCCTCCAGGACAGCAGCTGCACCCATGCAGAGCCCAGCCAACCTGCCTGAGTAGGTGCAGAAGCTCTCAAGGTTTCAAATAAAAGGTGTAGTTATTTCCAGCATAATCTTTTAGAGGCTCAAAACATAATCCTATCACTTTGGCCATCTTCCAACAGAGCCCTCTCCTGTGTTACTGGCAGTGAATGTTTATGACAGTCAGCAATTGTTTGTCCTAATTAACGAGCTAGACTATGAATAGGGTTTTTTTGGAATAAACACATCTATATCCTCCTTACAAGCATCCCCTTCAACCAAGGAATGCAACACTCTGAGTACATACAGCACTCATCCATATCATAGCCTCTTCCCCTCCCTTACAAAACAATCCACAGGAAACCTATGGCTAATGCAAGGCATCCTGCCACAACATGGTCACACCTGACTATATTCTCTTTGTTACCAAAAACTGAAAAGCAGAGACATGTTCTGAGCAGGCTAACTCAAAAAAATGCCTGATTTTTTTTCAGCCATTTGTTTAAAAACTGATTTCAGACTTTGGTGAGAGCCAGTACAAGCAGGATATCTTTTTGTTTCCTAAGACTGCTGGGGAAAATACATAATTGCAAGGTCTAAAAAGCTATTTCCTTAAAAAAGGGATCGAAATTTAAAAATAGTTTTCTACCTGAATGTAATCATAGCATACAAGTAAGGCAGAATTGGGTCCTGGGGCCATCTTCCCTTCTAGGGAATGATAATCAATAGATCTGATCACAGCATTTTTATTTTTTATTTCAATCTTCAGGTAATTTGGAAGTAAAAATAGTAAGTGAGGACTCTTAATTACAAGTCTTTCCCCATTCCATACACTCCACACACAAATTTCTGTATTTCCAGGTCACTCTAGGAGACAGGTTGGTCTATCATGATTCTATTAGATAAGTAAAATGCAGGGTTTAGTTCTGGTCTACAGCTTTTTTTTTTTTGCCATCAAGGAGACAGAGTATCTGCATTAGACAGCTGTCTGGTTTAGATTTTGTTTTTCTATCCCCACATTATTGAGGTATAAACAATCTTTAGAGCATTTATTTGATCAGCCCTCCTGGAAAGTAAGACTATCCTATCCCTTTTACAGATAACAACTTGGGTTCAAAGACACTTTGTTTCTTGCCTCTGAGCAATAAGGAAATACTTGAAAGGACAAGAACAAAGTCGAAGATTCTGTTAATAAATGCTGCAGAGGGTGATTTTCAGCCTCTTCTAATCTGTACCACTTCAAGTGTCTCTGCTGAGAAGCAGGTATCTTTTTAGTGACTTTAAACTTAATGACAAGAGCCTTCATTTTCCTAGTTACCATTCACAGACACTTTAGTCTGGGAAATCATAGGTTTAGCACCTCTGCTCTACAACTTCAGGAAAGATTCTTCAGGTCCAAGGAATCTGATGGGGAAATTACCCAAAAGATATCTGTGGGTTTACCAGCAATCTACATCTTGAGCAGCTGCGGACAAGTTCTCGAGTAGATTTGTTTCAACTTTTGTCAACTCCCTAAGTTTTACCATCAGTCAGCCAACAAAAAAGCCCTGCAAACCAACAACATTAGTTTCACAGTCTCTGGAGACTAGAATTTATGTATTCAATTCTATCCCTCTTGTCCTCCACAGGACTGCATGATCCCTCAGTACTGGGCACCAGTCACAGCACTGACACACTGAAAATAAACCCCTCTGGTACCTGCCCCTTGGCTAGAGATCAGTGAACAATTCAGAGTGAATAATGTATCTGATAAATCATTCCTCTTTTGCTGGTCATATTATTGTGTACAGACAACCTCATTTTCTCAGAGGTGTGGTTATCCCTATTTGCCAAATATACTTTGCAAATGAGTTTTGCTCTGCAGACTATTCCCAAGTAACTCTTCCTGGCAATCCTTCACACCCCAGCTGTGCTGCTTAGCTTTGGTTTGGCATCACAACCCTAATGAGAAATTGCCCATCTTCCCTGGCTAGCTGGGAACAGCTCTCCTTGTTTGAGTGCAGTTTGTCACACAGTAGCTCCCAAGGGCCAGTGTCACAATCAGGACTCCAGAGTGCTAAGCCACATACAAGGAGTGAGCTGTCACAGCACCTTGGGTGAGCAGAAGTGCCCAGTTAAAAGGATAGTACCTCTGTCCCAAAGGAATTACAGAGGACAAGATGGAAGGGGTTTGACAATGAAAGCAAGGCATCAGTGTGTACTTAGGGAGTGATGGAGGGAAGGAAGGGCTGTCAGAACCTTCAGCTGCATTGCCACTGCTCTGTGCAAGTGGCAGTGCTTCCACCCCCCCAAGCCCTCCACCCACCCCTTGGAAGCAGAGATACTCAGAAAGAGACCCTCAAGCCCAGCTGGAGCATGTGGCCTCAGCACGGGCTGGATCTCACTCCAGGAAAGGGGATTCACTGCACTGACCCACAGGCTGTGGTGGGACACCCTGGGGTAGGAGCCCTGCGATTCCATAGCGAGTCAGTGCGAGAGAGGGGCACTTCCAGCAAGCAACCATACCAGAGGTGGGATAATTCCCCTGCTTCAGGACTCCTGTGTTCTGAAGCAGCCTATAGCTGTAATATGAATGCTCAGGGCTACAGGATGTCAATCTGTCTGCAAGTCTGTATTCTTTCCTATTCCACATCACTGTTTCCACATTTGGATCTAGGGGGTTTTTAAACATGCAATTTTTTCCCCTTACAAGATCAGTGTTAAAATCTTTTTTGACTGTCATTTGACTATTTCACCTCTGAGTGTGTAACTTGGAGCACTAAGCACATGTGCTTTTAAACTCATAAATCTTTAGAGTCAAGTATATACCAGAAATATTTCTTAGAAACAAAGTCACTTGCAAGTACTTTGCAAGTATGCTCTAAGGGCACAGGTCTTTTGTCCCATTTAGAACAGCTGAAGGACTAACTCTCCAAAAGAAGACTTCTCAGATATATCTTTCAAAACATTATCAGTTCAGTTATGCTAATGATATATTTATACAGTGAAAGTGAGACTTATGGAATCAAAAAAAAGTAACAAGTAGGACTATACTAATTTTAGATACTAAAGCTGTTGATTAAGAGTTATTTTCTTGGGATCAAAGCATATGGTTATGGAAAAATTAGCAGATTTTAACATGGAACAGAAAGATCTGTTTATATAAAGAAAGAGAAAAATGACCCATGGAAGAGACGAACACTTGAAATGCTGTCAAGAACATACAGGAGGCTATACCAAAACAGTAAATAGCTATACCTAAACAGTCAGCACTCTGTACATAATTAAAAGAAGTATTTGCATTAATCTGATAATGTCAGGCTTTTATATTGCAAAACAGCACTGGTTTGTGTTCAGAGAAACCCACAGGCAAACAAGGCCTGCCTGTGTCCCAAACAAAACACACTATTGGAACCGTCAGCAACCTCATCCCCAAGCTCAGAAACAAAGTAGACCACTGCGAAACTCAGGCTATAAATTAATTTTGAGTGCTTGAGAACATTTTTGGAATTGAATTAAACAGGCTGCTTTCTCGTGACTCATTTTTGCCTGAACGGTTGCAGTTTCCACGTCTTCCACCCTCCCACAGCGCGGGCTCGCCAGGCGCTGTGGCTTAGAGAGCACGGCCACATCTGGCTGGGGCTGCACCGAGCTCCGCAGCTGGCTGCGACCGGCCCCGCGCCCGGATCGCTCCGGACTGCACGGCGGGGAGAAGAACGCCGTGTCAGCCTGACCGGGACCGACGTCCTGGAGTCCATAAACCCAGAGGGGATTTGAACTTCCTCCTACTGAGATTGATCAAACCTCAAGCGGAGTAAACGGGCAGCAGGACCCAGCAGCGAGCCGCGTTTGTCCCCCAGCCAGGAGGACCAGAGAGTTAAAGCTGTGATCGCAGACAATGACCGTGCTGAGCAGCACAGGTGAAGCCAATGCTGCTTCTGCTCACTCGTATCATTCACTAGCAACTGCCTTTTAGAAATGGAGTACTACGAGGGACCAAAGCTCTTTTTTTTCCCTGCAAACTCTGAAGAGATCAGGCAGCTTGGCTCCATTCGGACCCCAAGGGGGCCTCAGGGCGTGCTGCTTCTCAGCGAGTTTGAAAATTCCACCCTAAATATTACGGGACACATCCCTGGGCCCGCCTGAGAGCTAACACAGAGATACATTTAGAGCAACAGGGGCCCATATCAGCCAAGGGTTGGTACATACACAGGCAGATATAGCACTACCTCTTCTTAAATACTTGAAAGAAGGAAAAGGTATAAAGCTATAGATTTGTTTAACCTGAGTAATGTAGAATTCTTCTACAAGGAGTAATAGACATCATGGCACAAACTCAACTTTGGTCTAAAAGAAATAAAAATATCTCCCCACTTGTCTCCAAAGCTATCTTCTAAATATAACACAAACACCTGCTGTATTTTAAAGGCATTTCATATCACTGAAATTTTTCTTCACTATTTCTCTTTCAGTTTACAGACCAGGGCTCAGCAGGTACCTTGCAAAAGGTTGATTCATAAAACAGGAGAAGCCAGATACCATCTTCCTGAAGGAAAATATGTCCAGCCCTGATGAGGACAAGAGCAGAGCCTCCAATGACCATGTCTGAGTTCAATGAGCACAACACAAGCAACAATGTTTGTGCAAACTATGCTCCCTAATTAAAAAATAAATCTGAATTTCTTTAGTCCCCTTTTTACCTATTGCATACCCCCAGGTCACGTTTCAACAGTTATATATGTGACCTTAAACCCAAACTTTATGGAAGGGATCTGTGGAGTCCCAGTTGGGCAAACATTTTGGGGCTGTAAAAGCTGATATCATGTCTTGAGTGCCAGCCACACTCCCAGCTCCCAACAGACTCTCTCTGTTAACTTCACCGACTGTCCCTTATCTCCAACCTTTCTGCTGCACACACTGTAGGGATATTTTGGCTTCCTTTCTCCTGCCTTACATCAAGGAGTTCCCCATCCTGGCCTGCCGCTCACAAAACAATTTATCAGGCCTTATTTCATTGCACTGGGCCCTCACCCTTGGGCCCCCACCCTTTCCCCCAGCACACCATGGTGCTGGCAGCAGGCAGGAGGGGAGGCGTGGGCTTGCTCTGCAGAAAAGCGCGTGAATGGGCTGATCTTGGCACCCTTCACCAGCTGGCTTCTGCCAGAACCCTCTACTGTGGCTCTCCTGCAGCAGGCCACTGACTTCTATTTCCCCTTTCACTAGAATTCAAATCTGTGAAATTTCAAGACACTTGATATCTTTAACACTTCCATGTCTCTGGGAAATTTAATGCAAAGCAGAAAATGAGTGCAAAAGTTATTAGGAGCCAAAAGATACAGACATACTGCCTGTCACAACCACTTCACTACATTATGAAATAAAAGTAACCTTGTAAAAACCTTACCAAAATCCTGGGAAATCTGGTAAAAAGGGTAGGTGAAAGTCTGTGGTGATTCCATCAAAGTTTCCTGATGGCCTCCCAGCATGGCAACCACAATCCAGCCTGGCCACCACTGGGCGTTAGAACAGCAATTCGGCACAGTTGGCAGCACGAGCAAGTCTGGCACAAAGAGAAACCAGTGGCTTCCTCCTTACTAATGCAGGAGGAAGCACAGGACTTCCTCTCTGCCTCCTCCCGTGCTGCGGGAGTGAAAGAGGAGATGGCAATCCAAAGATATATCAGTGCAGAAAAAAATAAAAAAAGAGAAAGAAAAGAAACCCAGAGCAGGGCATGCTGCTGCTGTTTAAAACGTAGGTGAGATTTAAATAGCAATAATCCCCAGAAACTATCTAGTTCAGGTCATCAACTAACAAGCTGGTTAATTCCTGTAAGGATTAATGCTCGAAATTATTATGCCTGACAGATGTTTGCTGAATGGGAACTGAATACACAGGGTGAAGACCAGCAAGAAGTAAAAGTGCAGACAGGTACGTCAGAGCTGAGATTTTACAAATCATTAACTCGAGCTCTAACATAATAATAATTTTCCTTATCTTCCACTTCTTTTTTTACTCTCAAGGTGTCTAGCAGGAAATTCCCTTCACAGACTGACACACTAATCTAGATTCTACTCTCAGTTACAATCAGGCAAGACAAAAAGGAGGTTAGCTGATATTTTCAGGAAATACCTCTACTGCAGAATTTGGCTGCATGGAATATACTTTGCAGGCATTACCTGACCCTCATGACAGAGCACATGATGAATTCTCCTTCCCTGATTCCCCAAAATTATTGGAAAATATAAAGCACCATTCTCCCTTGATTAATTAAGATCCTGCTGGATACTCCTGCTTTTAGACATTCAATAAAACCCACTGGTCTGGTTTATCTAGACCACCACCATTTGCATCATCCTAATGGTGTAGATCTAATACACTCCAGGACCAAAACAGGTGCCACTTACTCAAGCTGGTGTAAATCCAAAGCAGGTCCATAAGGCAAACAATCTCTCAACCTTTTTAGCTGCTGTATGCCATACTTTATACTACACTGAGCAGCATTTCTAGAATTACAGCTAATATGGAGGAGAGGTGGAGAAATCAGTGAAAGCAAAACATGGTGGGGGAAAGTTGGTTTGAATTCTACCTCCAAATTAGAAACTACAGATAAAAACAGGGATAAAACTGTAAGCCTCTCCATCCATTTTGGAATCAGACAGCACAAGGGAAGAACATGGGGAAAAACTGAAGAGAGGAACAAAGACAGATGAAAATCTAGGTGGAAGAACAACAGTGGAATAGAAAATGTTTATCAAGCAAACCTGTGAAGTTGCTAATACAGAGAATTAACTGAAGACCAGTAACCTCAGAGAGGCTGTGGCCCCCATGTGCAGTGGTGACCTCAGCTCAGCCAACCAAACAGAATTTCAGTTAAAAAAACCCCAAGGGACAGAAGAGGAAGAACATCCTAAGAGTTAGCAGTGCTGATTGTACCTCTAGAGAGGGAACTGATATATCAGCTATTTTCCAACTGTCTTGTTAGCCTTTTGCTAACATGAATAACCCTTAGAACTACATGAATATCTCAAAACACATCAGGATAAGAACATCTCAAAACACATACAGACTAAACTATATGATGCCTAGGGGACATAAACTGGAGATTGGTCCATTTATCTGAAAGCTAAATCATGATTGTTTTCGAATTGTGTTGCTTGAATGGGGGGTTTTAAATGCCTATAAGTGAACCTCTTTATCACTTTTCCCTTGCTCTCTCTCTCTTGTGGTATATCCACAGTCACTGCAAATTTGCCATAGTCCTGACAAAAAAAATTAAATTAATATTTTAAAAAAAGCACTGAAACTAGTAGTACTGAAGAAGCAGCGCCTACATGGCCAACATCAGCTATGCACAGCAGCTTCTAAAACAAGGTAAGAATCAGTCTCTTTGGATGACTAATCTAGAAGGCAAAGGAGCTCCCCTGGCAAAACTTTCTGTAAATTAGTATCACAACATATTTAAAATATATAAATACCACATTACCACTTGAGTATAATTCCCTTTAGAGTGAACTTGATTTTACATTTTTCCATATTTTTTAAGGAAACCAGCAAAATATTCCAAATGTCCTCACAACATCTGATCTGCCATTCTCTTTTTTCCCATACAAAGAAGTCAATTTTCAGTTTCAGCGAGGGATGAAACTTTTTTCCACTCTTCTGGCCAACTATCATTTGAATGAAAGCATTTGAATGGCCCCTTCTTCGGGCTGACACGTCTAAGTTCAAACAGGGATTCAGTTACATCTGTAACTGTGGTAACATCTGCTGTAGCTGTAACTCTTGTAACACATCTGTTGGATGATCTCAGATTACCTGGCAGCCCGTGGGCACTGAGAAGGAAACATTTCTGCAAACCCAGTGCAGCCCACAGAATTAAATGACTACACTGCCCCACTGATTAATCTACTGTAAGTGATACTCAGAGCAGAGTGGCCTCATTGCCCACTAACAGTCTGCATCTTCAAGCAGGCAGTGATGTATTTGTCCTCTAACTGCTCAGGAGACAGACCTCGTCACCCCAGCAGGGTTGCAAGGGTTATAAATTAGTGTTGTCTGAGCTCTGACAAAGAGCTATGAAACTCCTCAGATAGGAAACAGAGCAGCAGTATAAAAATCTTTCTTCAACCATAGCAACTGTGTTATATATTTTTACTGCTCTGCAGAACATATTTCTAACTATGTTTTAGTTGTGAATTACAATAACATTGGTATAAAGGGACTGTCAGTGCAAGTGCTTCTCACCAAAGAATCTGGTTTGCAATTGCTGTGAAAGGACTTTTCAGAAAAGAAACACTCACATCAAGCCATTAGTTTGTCCTAAGTACTGGGCTGGGAGGTACTGGCAGGGACAGCACAGACAGGTGTCAAGCTCTTGATCTCTCTTTCTGGTTTTACACAGTTTCACTCTGTGTAAATAATGAATAGTTATGAAGAACCTAATCATAATGCACAGCCTAATAATTCAGGTGTCCCACCTGCCCCACCTGAGCATCTTAAAGGTCTTGCTTAGGTCATCATTATGCTCTGTTCCATTCAGGAAGGAAAAACAAACAAACGAACAAAAGTATTTTGATTTACCAGTTAGCATTAAAAGAAACAAAAAAATGAAAAATTCAACCCACACACCAAACCAAACTCTGAAAATGTCAGATCTGATCTGAGCAAGACTAAAAGAACCAAGAAGTAGGTTAGCTGCTGATGCAGTTGCTTAACTGACAAAAACATCTATTTGCAAATCTCCAAACTAAGGTGTAACCTGCTAGTAGCAATAACAGCACTTCGCAAATACCAGTGATAGCTGACACAGGAAGGGCACTACAGAAAACAATAACCTGCAGAGCACTGAAGCACATCCAGGTAGATTCCTCAGCACTGACTAACTACAATAACTAACTAATGATTCAACAATAAAAGGACTTCAAAAAAAAAAGGAGGCTGTGACATTTTAAGTATTGGGATTAAATGTGCTGACATAATTACTTGTAAAAGTGGTTTTAATAAACACCTTCAGCTCTTTCATCAGACAGCAAATACTACTTCACTCTGCAGACCAGAGTGACAGCACCAGCCCTCCTCCATCATGAGGTATTCACAGAATCATGGAATGGCTGAGCTTGGAAGGGACCACTGGAGCTCACCTAATCCAACCTTCCCATTCAGTCTGGGTCACTTAGTAAAGAATGTTACTCAGGATTGTGTCCAGATGGCTTTTGAGTCTCTATAAGTCTCTTTTGGGTCTCACAATATGAAATAGCATGACAAGCAAAGACCTGAGGGGAGAAATAAAGTAATGCTGAAGGCAAAAATACTGTTAGGGTTGCTGGTAGCTCCATCCCAAACAGGAATTTCTCTTGTAGAAAAAAAACAAACAGAACCAAACCAAACAACCAAAAGAACACTCCCCAAAACAAACAAACAAAAAACACCAACAAAATCCAAACAAAGAAAAAACCCTAAACAAACAAAAAACCCTAACCCGAAGACACTTGAAATATTCTCCTTTTTGTAAGGCTGCAGACATTTTCTGTAGATTGGCATTTCCCACCAGCAGCTCAACTAATGGAGTATGAAGGTTCATAATCTGAGAAGACAAGGGAAAATCCCAGGCTCTGGTAAAGCCAAGGGCAATACTGTCACAGAGCCAAGATTTCTACCCTGACTCCTGTGGACTTAAAAGACAAGGCAACAAGTAAATTTTTCCTTGGGTGCTCTCTTAATCTGGAGATCTAAATTAATGCGCGTCTGCGATGTTTATTACTGAGCCAGTGTTATTAGCCAGTGTTAAAGTCTTGTACTTCACACAAAGCCTGTGCTTAACCTGCTGCACCTATAGACCAATTCTGCTGACTTACATAAGAAACATCATCTACATTTGCCAACTGCTGTCATCTGCCATTCATATAACCACTACCAAAGGCTCAAGTGCTCATGCAAAGACTTTTGCATTAAGAAAAATCAGTCATCTAAGCTAAACGAAATGCACAGCCTGGGGAAGAACTGACAGCTTCAGAACTGACAGAAATTATTTCTTTTATTTAGTCACAGAAACTTTAAGGTAGGAGGATATTTTCTCACATGACCCAGTCATTGCATGTAACTCATTTGAAAATGCAGTGGGTACATCAGTGCTTTTATACTTTCCACCTTCAGCTTCCCTGAACTCCTTCAGGCTGCACCCACAATGGGGCACAGAGCCTGGATAAAGACCAGCTGTTACATCTCTCAAACTACTCCTCAGTCAGAAACAACACATGTTCCCATGATACAATTGCCTCATTATAATGTCAGGAAAATAACACAAGCATGTAATGCTTTAAATCACATATCACTTCTATGTGAGATGGAGATAAAACACAGCCAAAAGTAACCCCTACACTTTTTTCACTGTTTAATTTATTATTCTTGTTGTGTCAGTCCAGATGAGTGAGTAGGCGAGTCAGTGTGTGAGATAATCTTTTAGGGTGAAAACTCCGATGTTGGTTTTTGAATAAAACAGTACCCAGATCCACTGTGGGTGGTTTTCTCTGTCACACCTGTGACACCCTCCCACCTGGTACCTACAACACAGCTGCCACACACACATCAAGAGTACCCTGTGGGATAAGATGTTAGTGTCCCATTTCACAGATGAAGACACCGGGGCTCTCAGCAGCATCCATCTTTCAAATGCAGCCTTTGACAGACTCAGGAACACACAAAGCATCCAACACCACTGGTTCCATTTTAAACCTCTGACTGTACATGCTCCTTCAAGATCACAGAGCAAACTTGTGGCAGGCAAAGCTGCATTAAGGGAGGTTTAGACTGGACATTAGGAAGCACTTCCTGCCTAACAGGGTGGTCAAATATGCAATAGGCCTCCTAGAGAGGTGGTCAATGCCCCAAGCCTGTCAGGGTTTGAAGCATTCAGTGCCCTTAATAATGTGCTTTAACTTTTGCTCAGCCTCGAAGTGGTCAGGCAGTTGCACCAGGTGATTGTTGTAAGTCCCTTTTATTCTTATTATAGTCATAATCAACCACAAGGCGAGCAGCAGGTAGCCTTATGTAAAGTGTGTCTAGGATTCCCTGGTGACAGGCACTAAATCTACTACATGCAATAGTAAGTTCCCCAGCACAAGCTGTCCCACGTGGGGCTCTCATTCAGTTTGTGCTCCCAAGTATTACTGTCATGTTTCTCAAAAGGCCTTCTGCATAGGACAACTGTAACAGCAGGTATTTCACCTTTCAGTGCCACTAAATAAACACTAATCAAGAACAAAACAAACAAGCCACAGCTTGATACCTGAATTCCAATCAAATTACAATCTCCTGGTTCTCCCAGTTTCCTGCTACCTCTTAATTTCTTCCAATGTGTTTTTTTATGCACCTGTTCAGTGATATCCCAAGGCTGAGACTGCCCTGTAATCCTCAGTCTGCTACAGTCAAAGCAGAAATTCCCTTGAAGTTCCTTAATATGAAGGACTTTGTATCAACTCCATGTATTTTGTTTAAATGTAACATAAAAAGAAGCTTGTAACAGCAGAGACATTAAAAGTCAGTTCTTTCTAAGGGAAAGAAATGTTTCCACACCCCCTGGAAGCCAATGCACTTTCCTTGAAATACAATTAAGCTGTGTGCACAGACAGAGACATCAAAGATTGCTAATTAACCGGATATGGGGTGTCAGTGAGAACCACCACCCCTGTTAGACCTACCATTCTTTCCTCAGCATTGAGGTGGGGCCACTTCAGATACCTGAAGTTAAATACCCCAGGGCTCTACTCTCTGAGTAGTTTTTCTGTAATTCAGGCAGTACCATCCTGTGATGCAATTTATCAGCAATACAGGAACATATGATAAGCAACAGCTCAGGCTACTTTAAGTGTACAAAGCAGTGAATCCACAGCAATGTCTAACAGCATGTTGCAGAGTCATCAGTCCTTGTGGAAGGCAAGGACTGACTTGGAGCTCCAGCTCTGCAGAAGAGTGTGTAAGGAGCAATCCTTATGAAAGGATCTCCACTTTCAGTTTAAAAGACTCCATTTCCTTAATACTTCAACTGCTATGCCCTTAACAAACACTGGAAAACAAACAAGAAGAGTAAACTTTCAAACTAAACAACAAGACTGCATTTAAGTTAATGCTGACAACACTGCAGCTAGTCATGGAAATATTATAAGAAAAGTCTGCATATGCCAATTTCACCCTCAGGCAACAAAAGTGTACTTCAGACCAAAATGTAAGCAAAATTTAAGGCTGTGATATTTGGGCCCTATAACTAATCATTATCAGGCTGTTTTGAACTTTAAACACTGCATTTGATGGAAACTGATGACACAATGACATTTTCCAGTTTTTCTCGTATAATTTCAGACTACTTTAACCAGAATTAACTGAAGACACTAAATTCCTATAATTCAGTTGTTTGCAGAGCAGACTTGCATGATCAAAAGGGACCCTTGCCACCGTTTTGCATGTTTTACTCTCATGGAATTGCAGCCTGAAGAAGCTGAGACATTACTGACCACCAGTAAGCACTAAAAGATATTTTCCTTCAAGAGTAAGAGTATTCCACTTACTGCAGTCCAAAGACAGTAAGAAGTTTTTTTCAGCCAGAATCAAAGAGGTATTAAAGGACCTGGTATTTATTCCTGTCGATCTCAGGTGCCTGATCCCTTTGTCTTCATATTGAAAATGTGCCAAGCAAAAAACTGCCTTGCCAGTTACACCCTCTGTTAACATTCCTGGAGCTCAAGAATTTTTCCTGCTACAATGTGTTCTTTTCATTTCACATGCCTGAATTAGCAAGATTCACACTTGGCCCACAATCCTTACGTGGAGATACACAATCCAGTTATAAGGGGGCCCTTTCTAAGGACACTATTGAACCTGTCTGTGGTAGAACATGTTTGAGAGGACAGGTCAAAGCTGTGCCACAACACCCCATCTGCAGCTGACAAGGACTAACAGTTAAAAACCCCAAATCAAAACAGAAATCCAGTACCTTGTCATTGCTACCAATGATTTGGGATTTGTCCTGCCAGAACACATTATTTTGAGTCAGGATGAATGGTCACTGTTTTTGCTTGGTTTCATGGGAATTATGTTTATATGATGGCAGTCTTGAAACTGTTGGCCAATTTTGTCAAAACAAAATAAATCTAAAGACACTAGCTGAGATCATAGCCCTTCTGCACTTGTGCAAATGTGTGCCTGGCAGAACAAAGACAGGAGTTGTGCCCTGGAGATGCAGGGATGTAAAAACAAAGCACTCTGTGACCAGGCCAGCTCAGGAAATCAGACCTACAGAGCTGTGCTCCTTGGTTGATCAAAAGTATACACTGAATTGTACCAAGATTTTCTGTTCCCACGTTCAAAATGCAGTGTATCATATCAGTGTTACTTGTATTCTTTGAAGTTTTTTTAAGGGAGATGCCAGTTCAGGGCCATTTACTCAGAAAATCCTTTTCCCTTTCTCTTTACAGCTTCATTTGCAGCAAACATATTATTCCCAAATGGAGGCTGTCAAATATGAATGTATCACTCAGTCACTGATCTAAAAACTTGGGAAAACTAGCAAGTGTCTGATTTTAGACTTGCTTTTCCCTGTTGGCCTGTTTCTACAAAATTTGCAGGAACTTAATTACCTTGGAGCTGTTCTCTTTATGTCATACTTGTCTGAAACTCGGAAATGGCAAAAAAATATTACATAAGGGACACACACCAAGACTCATGTGTATACATACATTAAGTGATGGCAAAAAACCTTGTTTCCAACAGATGCCAGTTATCTTTCTGAAGCTGCAATGCAGGTGTGGAGTATCCCCTCAGGCAGTGGAATTGCTCTCCAAAGGCATGTGCATGCAGGCACAGCCACATTCTGAAGCCAAGTATCCACAAGTGTATACAACAGTTTTGAGATGATTTGTAAGCCACAGATAAGTGGAGGAGCACAAAAACATGGTTTATTCCCAAAGAAAAGCTGATGAGGTTAGCGCACAAAGGCCACACAGAGGACATGTGCCAGGAACAGACTTGGAGGTATGGTACAAGTCCTGGCCAAGGTGAGTGGGAAAGGAGGAGCAGTGAAATATGGCTGAAGGGAACAACTGGAACTATCACAAGAAATACAACAAGAGAGGCAAGCACCACAGTACCACACCCTGAATAGCAGCTAATTCTGTCCTCCTTGGGAATTTGAGGGGACTCTGGATGTAATGATTCACAAACAACATGGAAACAGCACTGGGTGTAGGGGAAAGCTGCTTTTATAGAGGGACCATCGGCATCGTCAGACTCCATTTCCTGACAACTAGTTTGCAGGGAACAATGTTGCTGTGACTCATCGAAAGATGTTTGTTTCTTGTGGAACAAAGAGTGGCCACAAGACCGATTGCAATAAGTTACATTTCCTTGAGATCCAACTGGCTCACACATTTGGCAGCCACAGAGACTGTGCCAAGCTGATGTGTATTTCAGCAACTGCAGATTTGAGACACTTCCAGGAAAAGAAGAAAAACACTTGAAGGCAACCAATCAGCTTTTAAAGTTCTGTGGCATTTTTAAAATTCTTTCCCCAGAAAACAAGCACTGCGTACAAAGATTTTCAGATGACATGCACCATGCCAAGGGCTAAAAAGTAACATCCAAAACCAGCAGCAAGGAAGTGGCAAGAGTAGCATAGTGATTTTATTTTTCATTAATGATTCAAGACAGCCAGGCTTAGATTTGAGGCAAAGGGGAAGACAGGCGTCCTTGCTCTGATAAACTCACAAAATAAAGCAGTGTCTCACAACCATAATTTTCACAATTAGTCATCATATACATGCATAATTCCTGCAGATTTCAGTCTGTTAACCTATTTGAGTATTGAATAAAATTTTCCTGGACAAAGATCTAAACTCACACAAGGCCAAGCCAATAAAGATGTGTAAATAAAAGAGATGGCAGAGAACAGTATATGAGAAACCGAAGCCTTAGTATACCTTGGGGTGTGGGGGAACTTTACATACAGAAGTTACACGGAATGTTAGTTGCTCTTATAATAGAAAAACTGGGAAGCTTTCTGTTTAGGAAGAAAATGTGAGACAAGGTCAGACCCTCTTAAGGGGAATCAGAGCCAAGCTAGGATGTATCCAATAGGTGTGAAGGGGAGAGAAGTGGGAAGGGAGAAGAGGAACAAGGACCTTGCAAACCGCAGTAGAGTTCTGGCAGTGGGGACCTACAGATGAAAAAATGTGACAGTAACGCTGAGCAACTGGCTTTGGCAAGAGCCTGACATCTACCTGAAGAAGAAAAGTTGCAAAATGCACCTAAGTGCTGAACCAAACCGGCATTCGTTTACAGATGCGATTTTCTGAAAGAAGCTAAAAAAGAGACTTTGCTCGTTTATTACTTAGGGAGATATGCTGCAGTTACTGCAGCTACGATATTTCGTGTATCAGGAGCAGACAGGGAGCTCTCGTAGTACCCATGGAGCTGTCCCGGCAAGGACAAGCGCTGCCGGCGCTCCCGCTCTGCGGCCCCGGCGGTGTCCGCTACCCCCGTTACACGGGCGGCCGGCCCGGGGGCCGAGCGGGGACTGGGCTGTCCCGGCCGCGTTTTGCCCCGGCNCGGTGTTATGTAAGCCGGGCCGGCCCGCCCTGCGAGCGCCGCCGGCCGCGGAGCCCCCGCCGAGGGTGGCCGGGCCGGGCTGTCCTTGCGCGGCGGCAGCGCGGCCGTGGATGCCCGGTGAGCCCCGCGCTCTGCTATTTTTAGCAGAGTAAAATGCAGCAGAAGGGGAGAAGCTGAATCTCTCACAGTGTCGTGTTCTGGGGGACTCGGAGCTCTGGGAGTCACCCAACTCTAGGCGACGGGCGGCAAGCCCCGGGCGATCCTTGCATGTGCCGGTAGCTCCGGCGATCCGTGCCAACAAGTGGGGAGGTCTCTTAACGTTTCTTTTGCATGGCCAGCAAGCAGGCAGGCAGCCTGCATCTCAGCAGTTACACGTGCATGAAGCAACGCCAGCTCATCACTGGCAGTGCCAACGGGAATTCATTTGGATGCATGAGGTGGTATTTTGGGGAAAAAAATCAAGGAAAACTTAGGAAACAAAACCTGTTTCCACTGTAGTACTGATCCAGGCACAAAGTCTACTTTGTGTGCTCAATAATGCAAAAAAATCAGAAGCAAAAGGAGCAGCAGTGGAGGTGCATTGCCAGCCACAGCGTCGGCTCTGTAGCCCAGCGAGAGAAGCCAGTCATTAACATCTTGTGCTCCATCTGCAGCATCAGAAAGTTGTAATCATATGAGAGCCTGTGTGCTGAGCCACTGGGAGGGAAGCAGGAAAGAATGAACAGCTTCTTCATATTTGAACAATAATATAATGTAAACAAACTGAATGAGCCTGTGAAAAGCTTGTATTTCATAAAGCACTAAACCATCCTCTTTGGCAGGGGTTATATCGCTGCTGGGAAGTTGGGCGGTTCATCTGCCTAACGAGCAGAAAAACTGGCTATTTGCGATAAAAATCTCTGATTACACATAACAGTTCTGTGGCCAAGAGCCTCGAGATACATAGTTCAAAAGTGAAGGGTGAGCTCCCCAGTCCTGCGAGAGGCAGGGGACGACAGCTCTCTATGGCCGGGTGGGATGGCTGCTTCACCAACAGCGTTCTCTGGGCTTTCATGGGCTCACTTCTGCCTACAGCCAGCGAGGTGACCTGCCATCCATGTGCCAACACACTCTTAACTAGAATAGCTCTGTACTTATATTGCTCCCAAAGCATCAGGAATCCTTATCCCTCATCAGCAGTGGAAAAGATCACAGGAAATTTTGTCAGAACTTCATGGTAAAGATTGCACTTTTACAGCTGGTTCTGACCTTGAAGCTTCGACTGCCCACAGTGTATACTGTAGTGGTACAATTTGGAGTGACTGTGACCTTTTAAATTGTCACTGAGAGGGCAACTGAAAGCTGTAATCTCCTTGTGTTACTGGGCAAGCCTTTCAACTAACTTAGAAAATAATTCATTCGCTAGTTTGGCTTTGAGAGACTATTTACTTGGAGGAAGTTCATAAAGACAATGTGTAAAATTGAATCTATGCCTATGCAAATGCCCTTGCCCATGGTAATTCAGAGCTGACTATCTCTCAATGACCTTTGGAAACAGTGTGAGGAAACTGATACAATCCAAAAGGCTTACACTCCAAAGGAATGTGTCTAGAATAGGTAGATGACAGAGAATATAAAATCTTACTTGTGAATTTGCCTTAAGAAAGTGGGTTCAGTTATCATGGTGAGTAGATAACCGCTGTTAATGACAGCGATTAATTCCTTAGGAAACCACCCCTTAGGAAGTTACTTTGCATGCCCAGACCTTTTAAACCCCTTGTATACAGAAAGCTTGCTGGTGGGGGACAATACATCACTCTATCTAAAAATTGCTTGAATTAAGCTCCTTTTCTGCATTTCCCCATGTGGAGGCTTTCATGGCTCTGATTCCACTCCCTCAAACAGCTTGTACATGCTGAGTTAGAAAAATCCCTACACACAGGCAAACAGCAGGCATTAAGTAAAGGAGCATTCAGTGCATTACTCAAACAATAAAAAGCTGCCCACAAACCACACCAAAATGACAAAGAAGAGGTTAGAATGACTGCAACCAGTGTGGAATGGTGGAGGGGCTTCTGAAAAAGAAAGAACAGCAGCCCTAGCTCTCTTGCTTTGGAAGAAAGGAATATATTTTTAGAAGCAGTTAGCCTGGCCTATAAACCAAACCACAAGTATTTAGTCACTGAATATATAGCATTTTCAGGCATTTCCTGTGATGAGCAGAATGCCCAAGAGACTGGGTGGAAAGCAGCAAATACTACAAAAGTGTTGGCATGGTTTACTACACAGGAGGGCCTGCATGATGTCTGTAGGGTATCAGAGAACCACTTAAAATGCTGCAGGGTAGCTGCTCTCTCTCATTAGTGTAACACACCCATTGATTCATGCTCATAACTGATGACAAACTACTATTACAAGATATTAGGATGTTTTCCTTTATGTTTGCTTGGGTACAGCAATATACTCAAATCATGAGTCACATGGCAGTCAGGGTGGGAGGGACAGCATTTGTTGGCAGAGTAACATTTCTGTGCAGCATACCAGTGACATGTCTTTAGCGTGAGAGATTTCAATATTGGAGCTCCTCAGCATTTTTTGTGTGTTGTGTTATAGCTACAAGACATTTCACATTGCTTGACAGAAAGCTTTTGTGGGTGGTGGGGAGAGTTGCTACACAAGAACTCTCTCCTCAGTTAGTGAGGAATCAAGAACTCTAAATGCTGGTGACAAAGCAACATATCCTCAGGAGCACTAGGCCAAGGACCACACAGGCAAGCCAGGCTAACTTCCTGTCTTTTATTCACCCAGAGACCACATGAACTTAAACCCAGCATTTCATATTCTCCCTGCTGCATAGGCTGGACTCTACCTTTTGTCTGATTTGGCTCCACACCTGAGCACAGACTGACTACCTCCACAGGAAAATGCAACTGAGAGGTACTGGATCAGTCCTGACACCCTGTCACTTTCAGAGATCAGCCAATTATTTTTGTTGCATTAAATTTGGCAGAAAAATAACACCCTTTTCATCCCAACTGACCTCAGATATCAAGAGGGGCTGGGGAAAGCTGGGCTTATTCTGAGTGAGAGCAAATTCAACGTTAAGGAACAGAAATGCAGGGCAAATGGGACACTGTAATTCCAATTACATTCAATAAGAACTACCACATTTCGAAATTCACAAATGGTGTGATACTCTCAAAGTCTGGTCACATCCAATGAACTCTCAATGCTGGCCTGGAAGTCCAGTCCTGATCAATTACTATCACAGCCAAGTGCAACATACCATAGTTTACTGAGCAACACACAGGCAGGGTCATAATGGAAGAGAAGGCTCCAGGGAGAACTTACAGCACCTTCCAGTACCTAAAGGGCGCCTCTTCAATATGCTTTGAAAGTGTGAAGGAAGCAGCAGCAAAATGGAAAGCTGGAGGTTTAGGAAGATACACTGATAACTTTTGTAACTAACAGCAATGCCCCCATTGGAACTCAGCAAATGAGCCAAAGGAAGCAAGACTCCATGAAAATCAGGATTTGAACCCAAATCTCCTGCGTCCAATTTGACTGGATTAGGTTTTGTTCCTTACTGCTCTCCACAATTTTTTTTTTTTTACATTATAGAAGCTGTCAGCAACTGGTTAAAGAAAATATTCTCTGAAGTCCCCTGAAGAGAGAACAAAGACAAGTGTTGATATATGACATTCCATAATTAAAGTTATTCCTTGCTTCCCTTCCCACCACAAATACAGTTTTGTTATACTGATTTCTCTGAGACTCACAGTAGTCTGGAGCTACACTTTCACCAATATTTAGTCTCCCTTTTCCTAGACATGATAGGTTTGTAAAACAATTTGTTTAGATCTAGTCTTTTAAGGGATTGGAAATACATACTGCACCAAACAACTGTTGTATGCCAGTGTTTAAAGGACTGTCAATCTAGGAAGTCTTTAGTTTTACTTTCCTCCTTCCATGGCACACAGACCTTAAATCATTCACCACAGTAGTCAAGCATGAAACTAAAACGGAGCACAGATCTACTTACTCTGATTGTCTCAAACTAAAGTACAGTGACAGAAAGCAGCTGTGAAGGCACACTTTTGTCTCCTCCTGTCTCCCAGGACTAGCAAGGATGGAAAAGTAGTATGTGAACAAAGAGCAAAAGGGCTACTGATAAGAAAGGGAGTCCAGGGATGATTCAGAGCGGTCTGAGCATCACTGTGACAAGGAAAGTGATTGTTCTGAAACTCAGAGCTTTTTCCAGGCTGAAAATGCTTTTGTTTGTTTAAAATGAAGAGGATTATAAAGCAGGCCTTTATACAAGCCCAAGAACTGCTACAATTAAATGACACACAACTTTCAGGGCCAAGTTCTCTATCCTGCAAGTTGCTAGCTATGTTGAGGCTGGGCAGCAATCTCAGCTGCCATGGATGTTAGCAAGGGAAGAAGGCTACCATGAACTTCAGAGGAAACACTTACAGTACTGCAGGATGGAAACTTCAATCACTGAATTGCAAATTAACTTAAAGGGAAGCATTAGAAAGCATGCAATTATTTCAAAGGAAATTTAGGAAAGATGCAGATGCTTCACTTGTGGAGAAGCTGCTTGTTCTGTAAAGAACTCCTTGCCCTCTAAAGCACATAGTTAATAACTGTCCTCCCCAAAAAACTGTTTGTGTGATGCACTTATAAAACCACTGCATGTGCACAGTGAGAGTAATGAAAATCACTGTATCTATATGCAGCATTTGGAAGCACTCTTTGAAAAGTCAGATTTTCAAAATATACACATATTCATACTTCACAAACAGAGAATAAAAACATTTTAGAACATAAAAAACCCCCAAACTTCCCTCATCTGTATATTGATATTTCTGGTTTTACAAGTTGTTAGTTTTTTTTTAAATTAACTGCAGCAATTTAAAAATTCAAATTTCTGGGCTCCCCTTCAAGAATTTGCATTTTTACCTCCCACAAGAGATACTTTGACTCTGTTCATCTTTGACTCCACACATTACAAATGCAAGTATGCTCAACCCACCCACTCCTCCTCTCTCGTTTTAAGTTTCTGCTACATGTTTGGGTCTGATTTTCTTCACATCACATAAAACTCTGCAGATCAAGTGACAAAATATAGTCCTGCTGTACTCATGGACACTTTAAACATACACATGACATCAGTATCTATGGTCAGCAGGCAGGGTTTTAAAGCACAGCAAGTTCAAAGCAGCTGTTGATTTCACAAACACACATTCCTACAAAAAAATGAAAGAATAAAGGGTGTGCAGAGAAAGAAAATCTTTATTGAAATATTGTAGTAGCAAGCTTAAAAACTCTTAAGATATACAAAAAACCTTACCATTAAGACTCTTCATACCAATTCCTTCTACTTTACAAATACAGTGATGTGTGCAAAACTCTTCAACTTTTACTTGGGGAAATCATTCATACAGATGAAAACTCACATGTGATGACATGCTTGGTACTATCTGTCTTCTGCCACAGAGAAGATCAAATGCCCAGTACTGCTTATTAAAGCTGAGTTTTTGTAACAGGATGCATTTCTCAAAATTACATAGCGTAATACTGTAATTAAACATATATATATATATATAAAAGAGGTAGGGTAATTCAGAAGTGCTGAACAAGAAAGGATGTAACCACTGAGGCACCAAGCCATCAACCCCATCAACCCTGCCCCTGTGGTCAGTGTGTAACTCCGGCTCACCCAGACAGAAGCTGCCAGGGCCCCCTCGTGGTCACGACACGCACGATAATCGCAGATGCTCGTGCCTCACTGCACCTGCACGTTTTTAAAGTAAACTGAGCCAATGAAAGCGCCCTGCTGTGACAGAGCATGCTGACAAACCTTAACTGGGGCACAAGAATCCTTCTTACAGGCAATGAGGGCCCTGGGGTTTTCCCAGCCTTACTAAAGGCCAAGACACTTCCAGCACTTTAAGTAAATGAGTTGTACAAATTACCATACCAGAGACCAAGACTCTGTGTTTGTGACACTGGACAAAAGTGAGCACACAAGAAGCAAAGAACAGAACATGCACATAGTTCCAGTCCCACTCCCCAGCTGCAGGCACACAGTTTGTGGTAACTGGGAGTGGGGCTGCAGCCAGCCTCATCCCCAATGGGCACAGCTGTGAGAAGCAGGCGAGCAGCATTGACAGCAATGAGCCATGGAGTGCCCAGGGGCACTGACCAACCACCAAAGAGAACAGAGGGCACACAGGTGCAATGCATGAACACGAGGGGTATGAAAGGTTGGGCTAAAGGACAAGATGAACAGACACTTGCAGCCTTCTGAAGTGATATGGTGTTACTCTGCATGGGCAGATGCCTGAAGCCTTCAAAAGTGGTGTTACTCTATACGTCCCACCCCAAAAGTGGGTTGAAGCTTTACGAAATTGTATGATGATATTCTGTATATCATGGCTGTCTCCACTATTCCATGTGCCGTGGCATATGCTTCCACACCTACCCTTCTATGGTGCAGGACTTCATACCATAATGGTGTCTTTATATTTGGCAGATCAGTTTTTTTTCTTGAGCTTGCCCAATCTTAGAATTTCTAAGGCCCATCAAAGATTTTAGCACTCCTAATTCCTGGATGAAAAGAGGCCAGAGGTGTTCTCATTAGAGGCAGTATTTCTTAGTTCTGCATGGAACTAGATATGCATAAAATTATGCTTCCTCTGTAACAGTGAAAGACTCAAGAACTACTACCACCTGCAAATCAGAAACAAGTATCTAACAGATTTTCATATGCCAGAACAGTTGCAAGCAGCTTGCTTACCCCAAAGAATAAATCTGCTCCTCTAATACAGAGGTCATACTACCTGTCCTTGCTTCAAGACAGTGTCACAACTCACAAAGCTCAGTGCAAAGAGGAACACAGTGATATCAGTGTCACTGAGAAGTAAATGAAGTCTAAAGAGTGCCTCATTCAAAGGTCCACATTCGGGCCTGAACATGACCTTCTGTTCTATTTGTTAAATATGGGGCTCAGACATTTCTCCTTGGATGATTATCATGACCCCTCTCTGCCATAGGTATCTTTACATGGTTTAAATCAGAAAACTGCCTTAGGTCATGCTTATCCCCATCAGTTAAATTGATACAAGTCACTTTGTAAATATTCTTCACCGATCTAATTTATGAAATGGAATGTTGTATTTTAAGGCTAACTCAAACACTCTCTTAGGAATATGCCATAAATCCATGGATATTATTTAATTAATCCATGGATATAATTTAATACAGTTCAGGAACAAACTTGCTTATAGATCTCCAGGTTAGACCCAAAACAGGAAGGTACAGTTCAGATTCCAAAATGTCAGTTTTCCTGTAAAACTCCCACAGCATTTCTACGTTTCTGCTGTTTGTGGCACAACTTTTTAAAACTAGCACATTTCCAAAATAACCAGGAACTTTTCACAGATGTTTTCAGTGTTGACGATTTAGGCAGCCCAGAATTTTAAGAACATTTTAAGTATTCATAATGCTCTCAAAACTAAGGATATGCTGTTGCTGCCAGATGTTAGCATGATGGTACACTGAGATTATTTCCCTGCCATGCAAAACAGGTGGAGTTCAAGCTACCCCACTTAAAAACTTCAATAAACAAAGAATACCCCATCTAAATAGAGCTCAATTGTCAGGGCACAACAAAGGACTTCATTTTCAGTCACTATCACAACTCAGAACAACACAGAGATATCGGACATGAACATAAGGATGTGTCCTGTTCTGATAAGCTGAAATTAGACTTTTCTTTCTCACTAGCTAACTTAGCCTTCCCCTTTTTAAAAAGAAATAAAAACCTTTCTGCTGACAGTATCATTCTTGTATGTCCACTTCCTTGTACACCATGTGAGAACAAACCACAAACTTATAAATCATAATTCTGTTCTGCAGCAGAATGCCTGAAGTTAACCCATTTATGACTGACTATGAGCATTTAAGCCCTGCAGTCTGAATACTGGTGCTTTTATCAGTGCTTTCAAAATGAGGTGATAGGTCTTCTAACAGGAACATCAGCAAAATGTCAGGAGTCTTATGGCAATCCCATTAATATTTCTTCTGAACAGATGATTTAAATCATTATCTGGAAAACACAAGAAGTTTCACTTAGACTAATAGAAGATGGAACATGGTAACATAATTATCTGTTTCTAGAGTGTACATGGACAAATTGTTTTAAGTCTTATCAGTAGGTGAAAGTGTTTATCCTCTAATTGAGTGCTGCATATTGCATAATCCAAAAGTATTTGACCACACTAAATATTTTATTTAAAAGCATTCTGTTAAGCTTAATATCTCATAGGCCAATCTCATAAAACTACAGTAACTACAAATTCAGTACTTCTATTTAACCTAGTACACAAAATTTCTGAGAAGCTTTCCAGCATTTTATAGCAGTTTTTTCAGTGTTCAGCAGACATGACTCTATTTGCTAAACAATATCACACTGCAAAATTGCTCTTACTGTTGATAGATCAATAATGACACGGGAAAAGTCATTACCTCCGTGGCAACAGAGTGGCAGCTGTGGGAGGAATATTGCGCACGCTGCTGCTGCGCTCCGACAGCCGTGCCTCGGCTTCCTCACCTGCTGCTCTCTCTGCAAGCCTGGTATGCCCAGGGTACCACCAACCAAGGGCACCTCTTAGACTACAGAGGATTAAACTACAGCTCTGGTTACGTGATTTCTGAAAGAATACATACTCACAAGGGTTTAGTACACTTGAGTCTGATGTCTATATGTTACGTATTTCTAATGAACCATCCCTTTGTAGGAATAGCTAGGACAAAATTCAGGAAGGCAAATACCACAGCATTCTGTTCTTAGCCCAGTATTTTGTTGAAAGAAAACACTCAGTTGTCTTTAAGAATAAAAAGATATCTTTCTTGTCAATCAATTTTTATTTCATTCCACTTTGACTCCCCAGGATCTAAAAGTGGCAGGAGTCTTTATACTGGATTAAAATGACAAAAGAGACCCCTTGGGATATCACATTTAACACTTGTTATGTCTTTGTATATTGAAACAGTCCATCAAATAGGAGAACATACTTTTGCTCTGCCTAAGTTACTGCAGTTCCATCTAGCATGAACGGAACATTTTTTTTCATACTTCACATCCATCTAGCATGAACGGAACATTTTTTTTTCATACTTCACAACCTTCACCATGTTAATCACAACGTATTAACCACAGAAAGCAAACACTCCTCTGTGTCTTGATCACCATGGCTGAGCCTGGCTTGTGATACCAACTCACAAAATACATGGTGCTCATCAGTAACACAACATATGAACTTCACCTTCAGATGAAACATGGAAAGTATTTCCTCATAAATACATCTATTTTAAACACTGCAGCAACACTGTACTTATTCATAACCTATTCAAATGGGATGACAAAGGGCAAGTTTGCAACAATTTCCTTTGGAATCTGTTCTTAATAAATTTAAATAAAAGGCAACAGAAGCGATCCTGAGGGTGGCTTCAAAAAAATTAAAACAAAGTTGTCACTCAAGCATCAGCTGGATTCCACCAAAAACAAGAATTAGGCAAGCGCTCTTCTGAATGCTGAAAACAAGCTGGTCTGCAAAACTCTCACAAGAACAGAACTTCATGGTTACAAATATAAATAAGACAAATAGTCATACCAAAAGTCCAGATGCTGCAGCTGCAATATAAATTAGCACTCAAAACACACTGTGACTTGTTATTTGTGAGAGACTGCATTTTAGTACAGAGGAAAACTCATCAACATTTTTTTCTACTTACAGGATAGGCCCTGCTGCTTTAGGACACTGCCACGCTCTGCGCCAAGTTCTTGGAAAGAATACGGCATCTGCCCAGGAGACGGAGCAAAGCTGGCTGCACAGGCGGCCGTCTGCAGGACACGTTCCAAACCCAGCACTTCTCTGGCTAGCATTAAGCACTTCTGCCCTTGCTCCAGCACCGACTGAACCATCCCTTTGCGCAGGCAGCCAGCCCAATCTTGTTCCCATTTTTCCATCCCGCTGCCACCCCTGCCAGGTGCTCGGGAGAAAAGGCCAAGCTGTACAAAACTACTCGGGTTTCCACCATCAGCACCAAGCCCGCGCACGCAAAGCACCGCTCCTTTCTCAGGGACAAACAGCCCGCTTTATCCTATCAAAAAATCAACCAAACCCGGGCAAATGAACGCAGCCAAATCGGTCCCCGGACACAGCCAAAGCCAGGAAGGAGACAGACCCATGCAGCATTTTGCTGGTTGCCCACACACAGCCTCCGCCGCCTACGACGACAGAAGGTGCCGAATGAACGGCGCTGCTCGTCCGAGAGCGGCTTCCCCGCTGCCACTGGCGCACCCGAGCACGCTTTAGTCCCGCGGCTTCACCCCGCCCCGCACAGCCGGCGGCACTCCAGCGCAGCCCGGCTCCATCGCCCCTTCCTTCTCCAGGGATGTGCCGTGACCCTCACACAGCCCCGGCCCGAGGGAGCTCCACCACCGCCTGCACCACCAAAGGGCCGGCGGGATAAAACCCAACCTCGCCCGATGGCCGGCACGGCCCGGGGGTCTTCGAGAGCCCGCAGGCCCGAAGGAAGAGGCTGAGCACAGCAGCGGCCGCCCAGCAACGCCTCCCCGCCGTGCGGCTCGGCGCTCCCCGCGGCCCCGAAGGGGGACGCGGGAGGGGAAGCGCGGCCCGTCCATCCGGCGGGAGGGGAGGCGCAGCCCGTACAACCCGCGGAGAGGAATCGCAGCCCGTCCGTCCCGGGGAGGGGAAGCGCAGCACGTACAACCCGCGGGAGGGGAAGCGCAGCCCGTCCGTCCCGGGGAGGGGAAGCGCGGCCCGTCCGTCCCGGGGAGGGGAAGCGCAGCCCGTACAACCNAGGGGGACGCGGGAGGGGAAGCGCGGCCCGTCCATCCGGCGGGAGGGGAGGCGCAGCCCGTACAACCCGCGGAGAGGAATCGCAGCCCGTCCGTCCCGGGGAGGGGAAGCGCAGCACGTACAACCCGCGGGAGGGGAAGCGCAGCCCGTCCGTCCCGGGGAGGGGAAGCGCGGCCCGTCCGTCCCGGGGAGGGGAAGCGCAGCCCGTACAACCCGCGGGAGGGGAAGCGCGGCCCGTCCGTCCCGGGGATGGCGCAGGGCCCGGGCGGGCGGACCGGCACCACACCCCGCGTGCGGCCGCTACCCGGAAACGGAAGGAGCCTCATGCCAATGGCCCCCGAGCATCCCGAGAAAAGCCCCGCCCCGGGGCAGCCTGACCAATCGCGTCCCGGGGAGGGGCGGGATTAATCGGTCCACGGTGGATTGACAGGTCCCTCTCCCAATGCAGCCGCAGCCGCTCTGTTCCCTCCACTAAGAAAGCGGAGCCCCCTCTCGGTTGCTGGGCGGGACAAGTCTCGCTGTATCTCAGCGCTATTGGCTGTGGATGCTGATTGGCGGCTGCCTGCGCCTATGCGGAGGAAGCTCTCCGGCGGCCCGTCGCGCCGTGCGCCAATGGGCGGGCGGTGCGGGCGCGGTGCGGCGGTGCTGGCGGCGGGGCGATGAGAGCGGCGGTGCGGGCGGCGTGGCGGATCGGAACCGGCGCCGCTCTGCGGGGCCGAGCCGGGCGCCCGCTCAGCCAGGCGGCCGGGGACGGCGGTGGGGCTGAGGGCGGCGGCGGCTCGGGGTCGCGGGAGGCGGTGGAGCGGCTGGTGCGGGAGCACCCGGTGGTGGTGTTCATGAAGGGCAGCCCGGCGCAGCCGCTCTGCGGCTTCAGCAACGCCGTGGTGCAGATCCTGCGGCTGCACGGCGTGGAGGATTACCGCGCCCACGACGTGCTGCAGGACCCCGACCTCCGCCAAGGTCAGCGCCCGGGTCACCTCTGGGTGCCGCCGTCCCGGGGCCTGGTGGGGGACAGAGCCGGGCCGGTTCTCCTGTGGGAAGGGCCCTCGGGAGCTGCCGGGAGGGCGGGCTTGTCTTAACGCCCCTGACCTCGGGCACTGGGGGAGCGGCCCCTGCCCGCTTGTCCCACCTGTAACTTGCCTCTTCTGGCTGGCTTTGTTGGGTGGGCTGGGTTGTGCTGTGTTATTTTTTAGCGAGGCTAGATCGTGGGGAGAAGGGCAGCGGAGCTGGGGAAGGGTCTGGAGCTGATGTCCTGTGAGGAGCGGCTGAGGGAGCTGGGCGGTGTTTAACCTGGAGGAGTGCCATGGTGCATGGGACGGGCGGCCTTATTACTCTCTACAACTGCGTGAACGGAGGCTGTAGCCAGGTGGGGTGCCTCTTCTCCCAGGCAACGAGCGGCAGGACAAGAGGACAGTTGTAAGTTGTGCCAGGGGAGCTTTAGGTTGGATACTAAGAGGAATTTCTTCACAGAAAGGGTGATTAGGCAGTGGGATGGGCTGCCCAGGGAGGTGTCGGGGTCACCGTCCCTGGAGGTGTTTAAGGAAAGACTGAACGTGGCACATAGTACAATAGTCCAGTTGACAAGATGGTATTCAGTCATGGGATGCACTCGATGATCTCAGAGGTTTTTTCTAACCTACTTAATTCTGTGATTCTGTTTGGGTGTTAGTAGAACTGGAGGTGTATCGCAGAGATGTGCCATTGAGGTTGCTGCCCAAAGGCCCTGGTTTGGTTTTTGTGACCCTCGTGGTGTTCAAGAGGTCTCAGTTATCAGCAGAGTGCAGTTGTGTGTGCAGGGTGATGATTGGAGATCGGGCTCTTTGTGCCGGGCTGCCTTGCCTGGGTCACAGATAGAGAGCTGCATTAAAGACCCCTGAAATACTTCATTATCAGGTTTTGTCTTCCCTGTGAACAGTGTGGTGAAATTTCACGTATGGCTTGGACTTGCACTACTTGATTCCCAGCTGGTACTGCCTGCTGGGATTCTCTTGATAAAGAACAAATTTATGCTAATCATTTGCACAAGAAATACTTAGTAATAGTTTCACCATTACTGCACACATGGTAGTAGCTATTCTATATAAGTTTTTTTTGCCAGTTGTGGAAAGCTAGTAATCTGTTCTGGTGATGCTTTTTCATCTTTCCCTCTTCAATGAGCATAACTGATTGTTGAGGTTTTATGTGGTTATTTGAGAAAGTTTTAAAACAAAAATATACATGCAAGTACATAGTAATTAGTCTTGTATGTGTGTGGCATTAACAGTTCTTGCCCATAATACACTAAAATGTGCTGTAAAGCCACGTGCTGGCATGTGTCAGGTGACTTTGTTCTCCTTTGGTTTTAGTGTCATCTGACTAACTCAGTTTTTTATTAGCTCTTAGCTAAAAGGCCGATTTTTCCAGTCCTTGTTTGCTTTTCAATTCACAACTATAATAGTTGGTATGGTATAAAAGCTTAGATACTGGAATTTCTGTGTAATGACATCTTTTGTTAATGAAGGTTGATTTTGTTCAAGTAAATATTCCTCTGCCTTTGCAAGTGAATCATGGTAATTTTCTCAACTTTGTTTACATATCTGAATTTATTAATTGTACAGTTTGCTAGTACAAACTCTTATCTCTTCCTACAATTCATAAACTAAAAAGGAGGAAACAAAACCCTGAAATCAAACCATCAGCATTTCACTTTTGGTTGAGGAGGTTTTTGTGAGCTTCTGAATGGGCAGTGCCTTTGTAAGTTATAGTCCCTGAGCACTTCACCATGTGAATAGATAGTATTTTCTTTCTATGTAACTTAAATTTTTCCTCCACATGAACTCGGGCTTNGGCGGCGGCTCGGGGTCGCGGGAGGCGGTGGAGCGGCTGGTGCGGGAGCACCCGGTGGTGGTGTTCATGAAGGGCAGCCCGGCGCAGCCGCTCTGCGGCTTCAGCAACGCCGTGGTGCAGATCCTGCGGCTGCACGGCGTGGAGGATTACCGTGCCCACGACGTGCTGCAGGACCCCGACCTCCGCCAAGGTCAGCGCCCGGGTCACCTCTGGGTGCCGCCGTCCCGGGGCCTGGTGGGGGACAGAGCCGGGCCGGTTCTCCTGTGGGAAGGGCCCTCGGGAGCTGCCGGGAGGGCGGGCTTGTCTTAACGCCCCTGACCTCGGGCACTGGGGGAGCGGCCCCTGCCCGCTTGTCCCACCTGTAACTTGCCTCTTCTGGCTGGCTTTGTTGGGTGGGCTGGGTTGTGCTGTGTTATTTTTTAGCGAGGCTAGATCGTGGGGAGAAGGGCAGCGGAGCTGGGGAAGGGTCTGGAGCTGATGTCCTGTGAGGAGCGGCTGAGGGAGCTGGGCGGTGTTTAACCTGGAGGAGTGCCATGGTGCATGGGACGGGCGGCCTTATTACTCTCTACAACTGCGTGAACGGAGGCTGTAGCCAGGTGGGGATCGGCCTCTTCTCCCAGGCAACGAGCGGCAGGACAAGAGGACAGTTGTAAGTTGTGCCAGGGGAGCTTTAGGTTGGATACTAAGAGGGATTTCTTCACAGAAAGGGTGATTAGGCAGTGGGATGGGCTGCCCAGGGAGGTGTTGGGGTCACCGTCCCTGGAGGTGTTTAAGGAAAGACTGAACGTGGCACATAGTGCAATGGTCCAGTTGACAAGATGGTATTCAGTCATGGGATGCACTCGATGATCTCAGAGGTTTTTTCTAACCTAATTAATTCTGTGATTCTGTTTGGGTGTTAGTAGAACTGGAGGTGTATCGCAGAGATGTGCCATTGAGGTTGCTGCCCAAAGGCCCTGGTTTGGTTTTTGTGACCCTCGTGGTGTTCAAGAGGTCTCAGTTATCAGCAGAGTGCAGTTGTGTGTGCAGGGTGATGATTGGAGATCGGGCTCTTTGTGCCGGGCTGCCTTGCCTGGGTCACAGATAGAGAGCTGCATTAAAGACCCCTGAAATACTTCATTATCAGGTTTTGTCTTCCCTGTGAACAGTGTGGTGAAATTTCACGTATGGCTTGGACTTGCACTACTTGATTCCCAGCTAGTACTGCCTGCTGGGATTCTCTTGATAAAGAACAAATTTATGCTAATCATTTGCACAAGAAATACTTAGTAATAGTTTCACCATTACTGCACACATGGTAGTAGCTATTCTATATAAGTTTTTTTTGCCAGTTGTGGAAAGCTAGTAATCTGTTCTGGTGATGCTTTTTCATCTTTCCCTCTTCAATGAGCATAACTGATTGTTGAGGTTTTATGTGGTTATTTGAGAAAGTTTTAAAAATATACATGCAAGTACATAGTAATTAGTCTTGTATGTGTGTGGCATTAACAGTTCTTGCCCATAATACACTAAAATGTGCTGTAAAGCCACGTGCTGGCATGTGTCAGGTGACTTTGTTCTCCTTTGGTTTTAGTGTCATCCGACTAATTCAGTTTTTTATTAGCTCTTAGCTAAAAGGCCGATTTTTCCAGTCCTTGTTTGCTTTTCAATTCACAACTATAATAGTTGGTATGGTATAAAAGCTTAGATACTGGAATTTCTGTGTAATGACATCTTTTGTTAATGAAGGTTGATTTTGTTCAAGTAAATATTCCTCTGCCTTTGCAAGTGAATCATGGTAATTTTCTCAACTTTGTTTACATATCTGAATTTATTAATTGTACAGTTTGCTAGTACAAACTCTTATCTCTTCCTACAATTCATAAACTAAAAAGGAGGAAACAAAACCCTGAAATCAAACCATCAGCATTTCACTTTTGGTTGAGGAGGTTTTTGTGAGCTTCTGAATGGGCAGTGCCTTTGTAAGTTATAGTCCCTGAGCACTTCACCATGTGAATAGATAGTATTTTCTTTCTATGTAACTTAAATTTTTCCTCCACATGAACTCGGGCTTGTGCTAGGCAATGAGAGAGGTTATTGCCCTCCTGGCTACCAGAGCTTTAAACTGAAATTAGTGTCTTGATCAAGCCCTCCAGTGTCTAAGCTACACAGAATGCAGTTACGGAGTGTACCCTTGCACAATATCCTGCTGGTTCTCAGGTGCTTAAAGGAGTTGTTCTGGTCCTTTCCATGCACCAGCTTTGGCACCTGTCCAACTGTGCAGAGGGTTCATTTTATTAACTGGATCACCGGGCCTGCAAGTTGAAGCAGCAGTTTGTAAGGTGAGCTGAGTGCTAGAGCCAGCACAAAGAACAGAGCTTTAAAGAGTTGGAGAATGATACAGCCACAGCAGAATTCTTGTACTGCTTCAACTGTATTACATACTGCACCCTAAAAAGCCAAGATATGTCTGCTTCTGTGGGTGGCAGTCTCTGACAGAGGAGAGGACAGGGCTGCTCAAAGTTGTAGTTGTCTTAAGTTGCCAGCTGTACTTCAGCAGTGACTGTCTGAAGGCCAGGATCTGGCCTCGAGTGCCAAACATTTCGATATGCAGCATGTGAGCCTTTCCTTGGCTCTCTCTGTGACCCTAATCTGCACTGCATGGGGGCTGGGGAGGGGGTGTGGAACCTTTAGCTGTGGAAGTATCAAGTACATCAGCAAAAGACTGATCTGCAAGGAGATCACTGTATGAGAGCTGGCCACCAGCTTTATGTTCACCTGAACCTAACTTCAGTTTTTGAATGTGTGTTTATACATTTGTAGAAGGGGCAGGCTGTTGAAGAAAGGATAATTCAGGCGTGTCTGGATTGCTTGTTAGTTTCTTGCCTGTATCTATTGAAGCACCTTTTTTTTAGCTAGTTATAGTTCAATTGGTGAAATATACACTGTGCTAAAATATGGCAAGCTGTAAAGCTAGAACAACTCCCCTGCTTGCCTCTTTACCTTAAAACTCAAATCTGTGAAACTAAAGTTATTGGTACTTCATGTGCTCTATCTGAACTTGAGCTGAGGATACACTTCCCTGACACAAATCCTTCCTCATCAAAGCTGGTCTAAGAGACCTGGCACTGTCTTGGGCTCCATGGCAATTCAGGTTTCTCTAAGTTGGCTCTCAGCTGATGGGCAGTGTTAGACTGGTTCCAGTCACTGAGGCGGAGAAGTTTGGGATTACATACTAGAAAATTGGTGTTTAAACTGTTGGGATAGTTCACCCTCAGATTATTTTCATTGCTGTCTCTACATTATCTGGTGCCAGCAGGTGTTCTTGATCCTTGCTCCCACCCTTGGCTAGCCTTCCCTTAGTCAAGCTTGTGCTAATGGTACTCAGGCTTTGGAATAGGCTGTACAGGGAAGTGTTGGAATCTCCATCCCTGGAATTGTTTCAAAGGCATGTGGATATGACACTTGGGGGTATGGTTTACTGGTAAATGATGGTGCTGAGTTAACAGTTGGATTTGATGATCTTTGAGGTCTTTTCCAGCCTTAATGATTCTGTGATATTCATGAAAACATCTTGCTTTTCTGGAGCAAGTATGGTAGGAATGAGTGTTGCTTGATTTAGTTCTTTGACATGGCCCATCCTTCACCAGTGCTAATGCTGCCAAGAGAGGCTGAGAATTGCTAACTGGAGCTGGGGTGGGGTGGGAGTGTGTTGAGTACCCGTTTCAGTAGCTCTTTGCACCGATCCTGCTTTCACAGTTACCTTAAATGTGCTACCAGAGCTGTCAGACTGAGCCCCTGACCTGTGGAGTGTGTTTTTCCAAAGTGAACAGCAGTACAAGCAAGGAGCCAGTCTGCAGAGAGGGGGATGGAGATCCCTTGGGATGTCCAAAAGAATCATCACAGACGTGCACCCCGAGCGCAGCGAGCGCAGCCCGGGCTAACTTGCTGTGACAGCAGTGCAGCAGTGTCAGTAGCTGCTGCCCTGGGGTGAGGCTTGGGTGCCCAGTGGAGGGAGGGTTCACTTTGTGACCTGGGAGAGCCCCAGCACTGAGGCATTTAAAGCAGCTTGTCCAGCACACAGAGCAAATGAGCTTCATGGTCTTCTTATTTTTATCTGAAGCTGGATAGGTCCTTGAGAGTACTATCAGTGCTTGTATGTGTGTGCAGTTGGGTCCTTGAAGAAAATATTTCTGTGAAAGAATTATTGGTGTTAATATTACCTTGGAATGCTAGTTAGCAGTAGGTTTATTATGCTGAGCCCTTGGTCCTCAATTTGTGTTTAGCATTGCAGTATCTTAGGAAAAATAAACCCTATTTCCTCTCTGCAGTGGCTCTTTGACCAGGCTCATCCTTAGGCGTGTCTTAATCATGGAACACAGTTTTTAATTGAAACTTTGATGGGTTAAAAGATATTTAGGGCAGTTTAAGCAGTTTTGAGTACTCAAAGGCCAAAGAGCATTTAAGAAGAGTATTTCTAAGTGGAAATTGACATCAAAGCTTAAAAGTTCTGCAGACTAAGGAAGAAACTACAAGTGGTGATGATGGAGGTTAGATGGTTATGGGTTGGGTCCCTTTGGCCTTGATTTATATGCTAAACTTTCTGTTTTGGGCTTAAGAAACATTGCTTGTCCATGCACAAAATCTGAAGTCAGAATAAAATCTCTTAGCTGATGTACGTAGTGGTTAGGAACACTTAGTCACAACAATCTTTTTTTTCTAGGTTACTATTATTTTAGTGGATTTTTTAAGCATGTTGTATTCTGCTAAGGGGAATTAATTATTAGCTATATTGCATCTTTTATACATTAAAGTAACAATCCCACTGTATATTTTCCCACTTATATTTATTAAAAAAGAAAGTGGTTTAAGTTCCAACAAAGCAAGCATAATTTCCTTACATGTTTATTTTTTTAGCTTGAGTATTTTGGATTTTGTCTTCTTAGTTTCTAGAGACTAAAATATTTTCTTAGGGGAAAACAAGTTGTCTTGAGCTATCAGCTACTCAGGTCTGATATTTGTTGGTGGGGGGTTGGCTTCCAAGGTGAGTGGGCTCTGATGTTCTGAAAAGGTGCCTCTGTAGGCTTAAGCTTGCTATATGGGCTTTCATGCCTTTGTTGGAAAAATTCCAGGCACTGCATGTTGAAAATACATGAAAATGTTGAATTCAAAACTTGCCATCTAATCAAATGCTTGTGGTTGTGTTATAAAAATAGGCAGCAGTAGGTTTTAGCTATTTCCTCTGCTACAGAAATAATGGCTTTGTGTGAAGGGTCATTGAAAAAGTGGCAAAATAGATGCAAAGATTCTTGTGTAATTTCTTGTGATGTCTAAGTGCAAGCTGGTTTCAGTGTGTCTCAGCTGATCAGTTTGTATTTTTGGGTGGTTTTTCATTTGCCTTCTGTAAAGTATAGTTTTAAACTTCAGTTCTGTACTTCATAATTGTGACTTGAGGTGTATTTTGTTAAATGAGCACTTTTGAAAAGACTCCAGCCTTTGTGCCCCTCCCATGTGCTGTAAGGTCTGGCATTGAAAGATAAAGCAATTTGAAATTCATAAGGCCTCTACTGGGGCAAATGTATCTTGCAGTTGAAATTGCAGGAATAAGAGTAACTGTATGAGTTCAGTAAGAGTATAAAATATTTTAAAGTCCTTCTGGGAAATATAACAGAAAGTAAACAGTTCTCAATATTTTTCAATACTTCTCCTTTCGGTAATTGATTGAAAGAGTCATGTTTTCTTGTTGGGAGTAAAAAGAGATGGTGTTTTTCCAGTTCCTGCTTGAAGTCAGTATAGGAGCTGACCCCATATCTTTCAACCCACATCTTTGAGTTGGGGTGAGAAACAAACTCAACTTTAGCACAGTTTTTTTTCTGATGGTGTTCCTGTTATGTAGATATCTTTTTGCCTTTATGGAAAAGAAATTGGAATATCAGTGGTAGAGTGAGGTGGAAGCAATGCATTCCTTTTAAAATACCATTCTATTAGGAGACAGGGGAAACCTCTAATAATTTTGTTTTTTCTTATTCAGGAATAAAAAACTACTCCAACTGGCCTACCATCCCACAAGTGTACCTCAATGGTGAATTTGTTGGTGGCTGTGATATACTCCTCCAGATGCATCAGAATGGAGATCTTGTAGAAGAGCTGAAGAAACTAGGAATTCGTTCAGCGCTTCTGGATGCAGAAAAAGACCAAGAGAAAAAGTAAATGAGAAAAAAAAAAAAATGCTGTGACAAGAATAAAACAAATCTTTGATAAGAACTTGTTGCCCATAAAGCCTTACATCCTTTAGGTCGAGAAAAGCATCTGTTTGAACTGACACTAAGTGAATGTCTCTTAGCTCATGGTAAATGTAGTGATCTTGGTATTTTGATTTATGAGTATCGTGAAAATTTGAGTATAACCACTGCACTGTAAAGCAAATGTTCGTGAAAATTTGTGGTTTAAAAAAGTTCACTTCTAAAAGCGCTCTTCTTCATTGAGGTGGGAGTAAACCAAAAGAACTAATAATATTTTTATGGGTTTTACATGTGTGATTCTCTGTTCTTTGATACATGAACCTCTACAAACAGCATTTGCATTCCCTTGCTTCTCTTGAAAAAGCATTAAGTAATAGTGCATCTGTTTTTCTGTTTAACTTCTGGTGATAAGACTTCCTGAGAGCCTGTAAAACCTGTGTAATCACATGAAATATAGGAGAAAAACAGTTTTCCAACAATATAGGAGAAAAAAGATTATATGAGAGTGCATGAAATATACTTTTATTCCAAAGGGTAAAAATAAACAGAACTTGTACAAATACATGTATAGTGGTCATTACTACTTTGTAACTTTCTGATGGCTTTTGAAACTGCTAAGAATTGTGCCTAAATATTTTATAAAACTTTTTCTACCTCTTGCAAAACAGCTTTTCCCCATGCTTATATACTTTGTGTATGGGAGTTCTGTGTCAGTGCAAAAATGTGGGAATTATTTAAGGCTTCAGTATTCTAGCTTGAAATAGTACAGGAGAATATTTCAGTTATTACTGTAATCTTGTATTATTTGCTTGTTATGTTTTTATATTTGTTGTGTTTCCAAGTGTTTTCTCCTGACTGATGTGCTCAGGAGAATATAATCTTCAAATATGGGATTTACAGATGAAATGTTCACGTGGGTAAGATGAGTGCAGCAGAAAGGTTCCTGAATGGATCAATATTTCTTTGTGGAAAGTCTCTGAAGTGTTCAGTACCTACCTAACCACATTTCTCTAAATGAAAGCAAATTATATTAACCAGTGTAGCTTCAGCTCTCTAGCGATACTGCTAAGGTTAAAAGCTAACCAAGCTATTTTAAAATGCAGTGTAATTAATATAAACCAGTCTGCATGTGAATTAGGCAAATGGTTGGAAATAAACTGTGTTTTGTGTTGACTTTCTGCAGTAGTTGCTCTTTATTTTAAATGTCTAATGAAACTGATACTACTTTTGATTTGAAGCCTAAGATGTTTTCCTCTGCATGGGATATAAATTGTGTTCTGGAGAAAGAAGAAATTATAAATGGTCAGTGAAAGATGAGAACAGAACTGGAACCTGTAGACAGGAGAGATTTGATGCAAGTTCTGGTTTTAAGTCTCTCCTGCCCACTTGAGCTGGCAGTGGAGAAACTATACTAGAACATTGTGCCCAGGATTTGCCAAACTGGTAACAGTAAGCTCACTGTATAGTTGTAATGCAGTCAGGGTCAGCAGGATCAGATACAGTGTGTGTGTTGTGTGTATTCACTTGGTCCCCACAGCAGGTCTGTGGAGGTCACTGTGTGGCCACTGTGTAGGAGGAAGTTCCACTTGGGCAGTCACTCGTGGCTGTAAGGCACAGAGGTGTGAGTGCAGGATTTTTCCTGTTCATGTGCCACATCTCATGCAAAGCTTAAGGTATCAATGAAGGTTTGTTCTGAGCATTTGAATTCAGGTTAAATGAACTTTCTTATGGCTAATCACAAGTAGTTTTTGCCATTCTGAATGTAAAACGATGTTTAAAAAATGAAGTAAATTTCAAAAGTCTTTGGTTATTTGCGTTGACCTATTGAAATGAATGTACTCAGTAAACAAAAAGGTAATGAAGAAAATTTAATTATTTTCTGCTTCAATAGTTAACTCTTAGTCTGACTACTAAACAAATCTATTAAAAAAAGAATCCCCCAAATTCGCTGTTTCATAGCTCTCTAGTTTTCTGCACAAGCTGAATATTTTTCAGTAATATCTGCCAGCAGTTTAACATAAAGGGAACTTCAGCATTGTTAGGTAGTCTTTATTCTCTATGCAGAAGAATTTTTCTCCCAGCATGAGTTCCTCCTTTTAAGAACCATGGAAGTTTTTCTACTTTCTCTACTTTCTTCACCTCTTTGGATTTTAATTACTTGATTAAACCTTTGCATAACATATATAGTAGTGTTTATATCAATCTCTACGTGACTGGAACATGTTATTGAGCAAGTAACAGCAACGATTCCATGAAGTGTGTGTGACAAAGCCACAGTGGGGAATGAAATTGGGACTTCTGCCTGCATTCCTATGCAAGTTGTACATTTCCAGCCAATGTGTGCAGGAGCAGTTCTACATTTATAAAAATGATCATGTTAAACCAGCTGCAATAAAAATAATTACCATCTTCTTAAATTGTAAACTTCAGATGCTCACAAAGAGCTTTGGTTTGCTGTTGACTGAGAGTATTTTCCCCAAGAAACTAGTTCTAGGGGATCATTTTAGAAGATGGGCAGTATTGTGCACTCTGCTCATCATCCTCTGCTGTCCCTCAAACTAGAGGCAAAAGGGCACATGTGCTTCCAGTCCCAAAGGGATGCTACAGAGAAACTGATTTTTTTGAGGAAAAAACCCATGCCTCTCTTGAGAGATTTGCACCTGCTTTTCTCATGCCCTTAGGCAGTGGGACAAGGCAACTGATAACAGCTGAGTATGGGGTGACTACCAGTGAGTGTGCTGAGCTCATACTGGGGGCCTGATGCCAGCTGGAAGGCTCCATGAGGAATCCTTGGTCAGGAGGATGTGACAGGTTCTGCAGAAGGAAGGGTGACTTTTTTTCTACCCAGGAGGAGCAGGAGGTAAGGGAGGGGATGGGGAAGCTGCTATAGCTGCTTGTTCTTCCTGGGTTCCTCTGCTGTGGAGTGAAGACCTAAGAGTTAATAGCGGTGAGGAGTGTGCCTTGAGCAGGCCAACTGAAGTTGCTGAGGACAGCCAAGAGCAAAAACGGGGACCTGCCATTGCCATCTTTGGTGAAGAGAGAGGCAAAACTGCCTGGTGTTGAGCTGGGTCTGCTGTGGTAAGTGTAGGGCAGGGGGCAGGGCAGGGCAGGAGCATTGCCACCTGCAGGGCATCTGTGGATCCAGGTTGGGTGTGTGGAGCTGCCAGTCCCATTCCTGCTCTTTGTGTTCTTGTGTGTTGTGCCAGGCAGGAATGCTGGCTGCCTGCTTCTCTGGTGAGATGCTGCTGAATCCATCATTGCCCTGTGAATGCATGTAAACTTAAGTGGGATTGTTATTCTATTATAGAGTTGCAGTATGAGCGTTGGCCAAACTGGGAGCCATTACTGTAATTATTTACATTTTATTCTGAGGATGCCCTTGGTGTTGCTGCTGTGCTAAAAGGCTGAACTGAGTGGACCAACCTATCCACCAGGTCATACATTAAGATAATATTTTCTATTTGCTAGCGCTTCATACCTCTTTGATATGAAACAAGATGCTTTGGTTTAAGGAAATGAGATTGTTCATATTCCAAAGATACTCTGCTGTCTTAAACCTTCACCAAAGTGGGATATAAGGTTTCTTTGCTCTTCTTGAACTGGTCCAGGTAAGGAGCAGAAGGAAGCAGGTTGCAAACACTTGCTACTGTGCTGCTAATTTTGTGTTGGGAGCATTAAAATCAATTACCACAAAAGTTGTTTTCCTGAGAAAGCAGCTGTTAACAGCTCAGGGCATATTAACGGGTTACACGGCTGTTTCTCAGCCCTAATGACTTGCCTTAAGTTTGCTACCAAATGTTTGGACATGGTCATTATTCTTCATTGCTTGTCTACCCTGAAAAAATAACTTTATACCATCTAAATGCCCTGAAATACTTAAGTGCCTTTATTTTAGGTCTGACAAACATGTAGGCTTATTTTCATGTTCTCACTGAGTTCTCTGGTTCTCTTTAAAAAGTAGGCTAGAAATCTTTGGCGGGAGTTTTCTGGGAGTCTGTCAATACTAACAAAGTTCATGGAAAACAACCAAGCTTGAGAACATGAAATCGAAGAATTGTAGCAAAGAAAATCTCTCCTGAGCTGTCACCAAGAATCCCAGTAAGACCTTGGCAGTGCCTGCCTCTAAGAAAGGCAATATTAAAAAGCAGAGCTGGCAGCCTGATCAATAAATCCCTGTCTAATCTGATTTGCATGTCCCTTCTGCAGAAACCAGATCTTCTTACACAGGTTTGTTCAATATCCATATTACAGGACTGTGGAAGAAAAAAACTGCTCATTAGTTACAAGATACATGTCACCTGTGAGTTAAGGAATCTGTGAGCAAAGGTGGAAAGACAGTAAGGTAAAGAGAGTGGAAAGGGTTTGGACTCTTAATGGTGCTGGGCCGTAGGTCAAGCTTGCTTTTTGGCTGAAAGAGTTGAGATGAACAGACTGCTCTGTAAAGGGCTCTGGTTCATTATCTGGTTTTGGAATTTCCTTTGGGATGCTGCTTGTTTCATTTAACAGCTCTGTCAAAGCAGTGCTGTCTCTGATGTGACCTGATCATGGCCACACTGATTTAACTACTTGAGGCCTTTCCTGGAATCTCCCAGGGAAAGCAGGTTTTAGTTACACAGAAAATAGGACTAAAATGGCTAAGTGGATTCAGGTTTTATTTCCAACTTTTTTTTTTCCAATCATCCAGCTTCTTGTTATGCCTTGTTTTTCTGGAAGTAAGGGAGTAGGCCAGCAGCAAAGGATTTTAGTTAGAAAGACCATGGTACTTCATAAAAATCCATGGTAGTCATAGGGTGTAACTGAGATGAATGCACAGTGCTGTATGTAATCAACAAGCATTTGTATCTTCCCAGTTTTCAGGATATCTTAATTGGACCACAAAAATGCTGGCAGAAGAGCAGGCTGCTGGCTTATACTCTCCTTTCAAGAAGAAACAAAGCCCTTTAAGGGGCAGGTGGTGATAGTTTATAATTACCTAAGAAGAATCCAAAGGACAAGTTCAATATGAATTTTGAAACAACTTTGCCACTAAAAGATGTTAATTTAGCAAACGACAGGAAAATTATTTTTTTCTTTTGATTGTTGCAACAGTTTTATACAAAAAGCCAAGAGACCATTCCTGCACAGGTGCAGGCATGTATGTCTGTATTTATAGTTACATATTGTCCCTCCTAATTTAAAACTTGCACAAGGGACATACTTAGAATCTTTTAAAGGTGAGCTTCTGTAAAATTTTGCCAGGCATTTAACAGTAAATTAAGTTAAAAGGGGCTTTGGATGAGTATTGAATTAAAAAAAAAATCATTGACTTAATCTTTTTTGGCATTATATTGGCATTATATTTGGCTTATATTTTGGCACAGTCTTCAAAGTTTGAAAGATTTTATGTACAATTTAGCCTCAAAACAGTGAAACAAATCTTCAATTTGCAGTCTAATGAAAACTGAAATACAAAAGTTATTTCTTACTTGTATGATAATAGCTATAGAGAGAATAAAGTTTTGGAGCCTTTAGTCTTAAACCTATGATCTAGTGAGTGAAAACCACATGCTTTTACAGGGTGTATCTCAACAAGCATTTTTGAGCTTTCAAATACACACTACAAGGAGTATCTTTGAAATACTACTTGCCAGAAAGGATTTCCCCATTGAATGGTAATACTATGAAATCTACCCTTCTGCTCTTTTCCATCGTTTCACTCGCCCAAACTCTAAATAGCTCTTCAAGTAATTTTTTTATTTTTTCCTGGAAGAAAATATAGGCATTCTCTGAGAAGCAGCACTTTTTGATTACTTCAAAGAGGATGTGCTCCATGAAGACTGGATATGTATTTAAACCTTCACAGCTCAAGAAAAGAGCAGATTTAGGGCTGGTATTCAAGAATGCTTTGTACTGCTGATTTAAAAAAAAAATACACATTCTAGTATTCTTCAATATTTCATTTATTTACTCATCCGTGATACTTCACGAGAGACAAGCAATAGGACGTGAAAGGAAACAATTGCAAAAGTACTGATAGCTCCTGAAAGGAAAGCAAATAAACGAAACACGTTGATGGCAGAGGAAAGCAAATAAACGAAACACGCTGATGGCAGAGGAAAGCAAATAAACGAAACACGTTGATGGCAGAGGAAAGCAAATAAACGAAACACGCTGATGGCAGAGGAAAGCTGCGGAGGGTCTTCCCGGGGAGATGCTCTGGGGCGAGCTGCCGGCAGCCGGGCGAGCGGCCGAGGCCACCCAGGAGATGGTGCTGTTGGACCGGGGAAGCGGCACAGCCCTGACCCAGAAGCATCTTTCAATGCGGTCCTCCCTGTTTTCCATTTGTGTTGCATTTTACTCTTTGGGGTTTTCTTTTGGGAGAAGAAGGTGGCGGTGCTAACCAGGCGGGTACCGCGATGCCGCTCCCCGCCGGCCAGCCCTGCGCCCTCGCTGGAGATGACGGCAGTGCTTGAGGGCGATGTTTTCCGCCGGGACCGTGCGGCTGGCGAGATGGTAACGCCGAGGCGGGGAGCAGCTTCACAGCTCACTGCCCTCACCGGAGCCAGCGCCTGAGCAGCGCTGTGCCCCAGCCGGGCGCCCGCAGCCTCGCTGCCTAGCCTGGGGAGCAGCACGCCCTCTCCGGGGGCTCCTCGGGGACCCGCCGCCCGCCGGCTTCTTCCCTGCCGGCTTCTTCCCTGCGCCATCCTCGGGCGGCCCGTCCCGCACACGTGCCCGGCCAAGGTAAGCGCCAGGGCGGCTCCGCGGCCGCTCGGCGAGGGGCGCAGGCCCGGCACCCTCGGCCGTGCCCGGCACACGAGGCTCCCGCCGGCACCCGGGCACCTGTGGGGCCTGTGAGCGCCACGGTCTGGGTGGTTCGGGGGCGGAAGATCGGGGGTGGCAAAGGGGAATTTGGGGTTCTTTCGGTCCAGAGTGTCTCAGCAGAGCAGGAGGTCAGGGGTTGTGGTGGCGTTTTCTGTCGATTTACTGTTTTGTTAGCATCCTCTCATCTCATTTGGTTCAGAGGCTTCAAACCTGGCCAGAAAAGATCAGCAGGAACTGGAACAGGTTAGTGGATGCCCTGGGAGTAGCTGTAGCAACATGAAGTCACCAGACTGGGTACTTGAGGAATATTTAATGGAAGGGATCATCAAAGGCCTTTCCCCAGTTGCAGGAGCACTTCTGCCTCTGAGTATGTCTGCATGTGTTACCAGGCAGTGGCCAGGGTTTTAGATGTGATATAAATCTAATTCCCCAATTCTTCAGCCTGAGGTCTTTTTTATCTGAATGGGTATAACCAAAATAAGATCTTTCTACATGCAGGCAGAGAGGCCAGAAGCAAACCTCTTGCAGGTGTCTGGGTGGGTTACAAGGCCTCCCTAATTGCAGCCACCACTGTGCTGTGAGTGAACCATTTTGAGTTTGTGGCACCCATTTCTCTGTGGCTGAAGTGAGCATGGCCAGTGGTGGAGGTGAAGTGGTTGGTGAGGACAGAGCCATCAGAGAGAGGATGGCCTAACCTTCTTTGGAGTAGAACCACTGGTGTGAGGACTTGAGGGTTATGTCTGTTTAGTCCTCTCTTTCTAAATCATTAACAGCAATTCAATAGCCAGTGCTATTTTTTTTTTTTTTTCTTAAGAATGAATGATTTAAAGCTCAGGTGACATTTTGTGGGGGCTTTTGCTACATGAGTAATAATTTGGCATGAGCTGGGTAGGGAAGCAATCGGCTGTCCCGCCATATTTAGGTGTGTCAGCAGAAGGAAACCAGAAGAAAATACTAAAGAACAGCAATTCAGGAAGGAGTTTAACAAGCCCAAAGCAAGCCTGTTCCTTTGCTATTCATGTGAACTTGAGGTACAGTTCAGCTCACTCTGCCAAACTGTCAAGTTTTCATGCAGGAGCTGGATGTTCCTTGGATGTGAGGAGTGAGTGCTCTGAGCAGGAGATGGCTCAGGGCTCAGGCCACAACTTTATCATCCCTAACATCTCTGTCTCAGAAAGATAAGCTCTTCCTACATATTGAAGAGGAGTCTCAGCAGGCACCAGACAGTAAGTTACACACTTTGTTTTAAGGGACCATTTTGCACTGAGCTCGTGGATGCAATTAAGTGCTTAGGATCAGCACACTGACTCAAACCTAGGAGACCTCTCTGCTCTGAGACCCCAAACCACCAAGCTATAGTGCCAGGCCTCCTCTCACCCCAGAAGCTTTGCAGTTCTTTCTGAGCCAGAAACCCAAAAAGTGGAAGGGTGTGCTCTCTTCCCCCCTAGTTCCCTGCCAGGTGCCCAAGTGCTTCATTTGAGATGGGCAATGATGGCTTGACCTCCCTCCCACGCAGCCTCTCCATGTCTGGAAGAAAATAATCATTGCACTGTTGCAGACAAGCAGTTTCCAACACCATGTTGCTACTGGTATGGATTACACACCCCAGTTTGCCAGGTACTGTCCAATTACTGCCTTTGGAAGGTATTAAAAAAGGGATAGGTGCCTGTTTTCCCAGCTTGGGCTAGAGCCATAAGTCAGTATGAAATTTCAGATCAAAATGCCACCTTTTTTGGGTGCCTACATCCTGATATCCTGATTTTTGGTTCTTAATCAATATGCAGGAAGGAAGACAAGATTGCATCTGTAGCTGCTAGCAGACATATTAATGTAATACAGTCCTGTAGCTTAGTGGGAAATAAGTACAAAAAAGTGTCTGAAATTTCAGAGCATCTGGGTTTTGGTTGTGTTGAGAGGATTTGTCACAAAGCTCCTGAGGGAAGAGTAGAGGAAGATGCCATGAATTCCACTTAAGAACAATAATAGAGTCTGGAGGGCATGTATGTTGCCAACAACAGTAATACTGGGCAAACAAAGAGGAAATCAGTACAACTGAGTGTGAGGGAACCCTTCCAAATCTGAAAATCTAGCCTTAGCTTTCCAATACATTGGTTTATTAATTAGTGTAAAGACTAGATGAAAGGGAAATAAAAAGGAAGTATGGTGCACTGCAAAATACTAGAGTTATAAAATAAGAATGCTTCAGGTGTGTCAGTCAGAAGAGTTGGAATAATTAACTGCTAGTTCAGAAACTGGATCACCGAAAATTAAAGGCAGAAATTAAAGAAGATAAGGACATTGCTGAGAATCTAAATGATTTGTTTGCAGCGCTCTTCAGCACAGAGAATATCAGAGTGACACCTACTGGGACTTGCTCCTTTCTGGTAATCAAGATGTGTCAGAAGGAAAAGCTGGAACAAATCGATAATTTAAAAAGCAGCAAATCATCAGCTCCAGATGGTATATTGAAAAGTTTTGAAGGAGCTTAGTATGAAATAGCTGATCTGCAGCAAAAATATGCCTTCCTTAATTAAAAACAGCTATTTCGCTGGAGAAGTGGAAGGTAACAGTTGTACCCAGAGCTGAAAACAGGATTGAGATAATTTGAGAAAGCACACACTCTCTATACCCAGATATACAGTTCTGTTTTATAAGCTGGTTAAAGACAGAATATAAAGTAGGGGGGAAAAAAAAAAAAAGGATAGTATCTAAAGAGCAAAGTTTCTGCAGGAAAGAGTCATGCTTCATCATTAATCTGTTTTAACTCCAACAGGGACACACTCATAGTGGACAAATAAGAAGGAACCACTGTGATTTAGATAAACCTCAAAGGACCTTTGGCCTAGGCAGGATACTGTGAAACAAAGAGAGTGGAGCTTGCTGCAAATCTCTTGTCTGATGAGACTGTGCTGGGCTGCATGTCCAAAGGAACCCTGACCACCCCTGACATCTCCATGCTGCATCAGGCCTGTGACTTGCTCCTGCTCTGTAACAGTGTTATCCCACCCATGTGATGCCAAACCCTGCTTTCAGCTGTCCTGGGAGGTGAGAAACCAATGAGGGGTGAGTGACCCGTTTCCAGCCTCTGAGAAAGCTGAGCAGAGGTTGTTTCTGTGTGTCTGTCAGGCTCATGGGTCTGAAAAGGTGAACACTGGGGAGAAAAGTTACACACTGCTCTTAAATTTTAAGTCCTACAGAGGATGGAGAGGTTGCTGTGGGGAACTGCAGGAGGCAGAAACTAGGAGCTGAGGAGCATCCATGGCAGCTGTGGTGGGAAGCTCTTCCTGTGGGTAGCACCAAGGTAGCATCTTTGTGGTGAAGGCGTTCATGGGAAAAGAAAAATATGAACAAAAAATGTAACCCTCCAAATTGTTAGGTAAAGGCAGAGGCTGGCTGGCAGAATGCTTTTTACTACTGTCACTCACTAGAAGCAGGTCTAGTACTATTTTTAAAAAATTAAGGAATTTGGTTATAGCAAAATAGAAAATGAATACGACAAAGCATCTAATTTCAGAAGAAGAAATAAGAGGGAATGTATTATTTTTTCCTCCCAATGCTATGGGTGAATTAATTAGATACAATACCAATGTCAACATTGTTTAACAAAAACCCTGTATGTTTACAGAGAATACTCTGCATGCACTGAGAGGAAAATCCATACCTTTTCCTTTAGAGGGAATCCATAAGAATCCATACGTTTACCCTTAAAACCAGTTTTTTTCTATCTTAATTTTATGCAAATTGGGACCATTTGTGGACTTCTTATTGTGTTCTTTGTTCCTACATCCTGCTTCAAAGGTATTTCCCTGCTTCTATTCTGTCAGTGAAGACTGACAAACTGACCATGTCACCATGAAAAAAATCTCAGTAGGATTTTGTGCAATAGCCTAAAAAACCCAAACAACCAACAACCAAATCTTTAACAAATATTTCATGTTCAGAACCTTTGTTAATACAAATGTACAGTTTTCATCAACTTCAACCAGAGGTTCTTTGCTCTTTTAGGCAGACAACAGAACTACTACCTCCTTCTTTCTCGTTTGTTTTTGCCTGTCAGTCCTTCTCTATTTCTTCTGATCTTTTCTATGTATTCTTCCCTCAGTCCTAGTGTCTTCCCTTCCTTGCCTTGCTCTCACAGGTGTGTGATGCTGCTGGTGCTTATCTTCTTCTATACCTGCTCCTGCCTCCTCACAGCCTTGTCAGCTCACAGCTGTACCAGCTCTGCTGCCCAGCCAGAGTCCATTATGCCAGCAGAACTAATTAGAAGGCACAAGATGCTGTGCCTCATTCTTGAGATTTGTACAGCTCACCATCACAGTGTGCTCTGCTGATTAGGAAATACTGATTTATAGTAACAAAAATTATAACAAAAAAAAATTAAGGGTTTCTGGGCTTCTGGAATAGCCCTGCTGTTTTTCTCTTTGGTCTGTTCTCTGCAATTATTTTTGTATTAATAACCTCTAGTACACAGCACTTCTAGTATTTCTCTGGGTATTTGGTGGGGAACAGAATCAGCCAGGAAATGCCTGGAGAAGTGCTGTATTTATGGATGATAAATTAGGCTGGAGATTTTAGAAGGCTTGTGTTTTGCCTTTTCCTTTAAATTTTCTTATGCAGTCACATAAGGGAGGAAAGGATGGTGCAGAGGTGCCCAGGACACTTTTAAATTAGCTAATTTAGATGCAAAGTCAGTTTTGCCACGGCAGCATGGAGCAGAGCAGCATGGCTGATTCACTCAGTTCCCCAACAGTCCCGAGGGTCCCACTGCTCAGCTTTTTCAACGCTCTTTTCTGCAAGAAAAGTCTCCCCTCTGTGATGCCATGGGATGCTGTGGCTCGTGTCATCACACAGTAATTCAGCTGCTTGATGTGACAGTTTGCTGATATACAGGCTTGTGGGCTTTTCCAGATGCAAGATCCACAGTAGAGTTGAATGGCTAATGCTTCAGGGTCAGTAGGTTTGGGTCCTTGCTTTCCATTTATGAAAACACCCATAACTGTCAAAGCTCAAGAGAACTGAGACCCTGAACAAAAAACCTGAGCCACTTGCACATCAATGCCATCAGCAAATGCTTCTTTGAGCTGGTTTTCATGTCTGAGACTCCGACCAACATGTAGTGATCTTGTTATTTCTACATCAGCAGAATAGCAGACAGCTCTGACATTTCCTCCCTTACCCAAAACTACCTTGGGCTAGATAAAACAATAAGATCTCAGTGATGGTTGCCCAGAGCAGTTCTCAAAACCACTTTATTCATCATTAAGACAAAGAAAATTGTCCTCAGTTGCAGGACTATGGAGTAGGAAATAGAGATTATAGATACAGTCTTGGGGAAAAGCTTTGTGTTAATTATTGTTAATGTCTTGTGAACTCCTCTAAGATGTCCAAGTTGTAACTGTTCATCTGGGCTCCACCTAGCAGAAAAATACCTACATATTTTCTGATCATCCTGCCAGCATAAGGCAAATTGTAACGATACAGTTTGTGGTTACTTTTTACTGACCTTAACCCCTTCCCCCAAGGCTAAAGGGTCTTCAGTCTGGTGGACAAGTTGTTTTTAATTTTTTACCTCACAAAAAAAGCTGTAATAGGAGAGTGTGACTTCAAATCTCATGTTGAGGAGAATTTACTATATACTTTTCTGTTTGAAGAAGCCAAAGTTAAAAGAAAATTAAATCAACTTTTTCTCAGAAGAGGGATATAATTTTGTCTGGTCAGCTATTGTGAGTTTGTTTTCCCAAACTGCTGAATACAGCTGGAACTTTAGGTGCTTGGTCTCTTTGAAAATCAGGCCCAGGGCTTCCAAATCCAGGCATAGGGCCATGGTGGTTTATATAGTAACTGGCACAGAGGATGAAATACAGCCTCTCTCTTTCAGAGGGATCTTCTCACTTCAAGGACTTCAGGGACTATGAGTACTGAGCCCTGGCTGTTTGAAGTCCTTTCTGCTTTGAGGTATTCCACCAGGGAGTGCAGTCTCCAAGTTTAACACAAAATTATGCAGTCCCAAATAGGACACTGCATCTGAGCACCCTCTATCTAGATTATTATCTGACACTATTATTTTTTTTGGTGGAGATCATATAGAGTGCACAATGAAGCCCTACAACATATTTTCTAAATAGTACTGGGAGCTGGTATCCTGAGAATATGACAGGAACCTCTCATAGATAAACCTTGAGGTTTATTAGGCAACCAAATCCAGGTTTCACTGTAGTGTAGTGGGGTTAATACTTCATTCTGTTCATTGTCCTGCTTTGATTGGAATTTCAAATGCTAAATCTAATCTGACCACTGTAATTTTAACTCCTGGTTTTTACATGTTTGCTTCTAGTTGAACATGCTGTGTTGCCATCTTGTTTTTTTGATTTGGATGTGTCCAAGTAGATCTTCTGGAAACAAGTTTATTCTGGCATGCAGAACTTTCCCACCGAGTCCCAGAGATTGATTTCTGGAGACTTACTTGACATTGAGATCACATCCTGGAGGATGGTGGTGTTGAACTATAATTGGTTTCTCAGAGCTGATTTTCTCCTCTTATTAGTTCACAGAGCAGATGAGCGATTCACTCACTTAACTCTAGATTGGTTCATGAGATTGAAGAGCCTGTCCTTGTACTCATATTTTAAACATCTCCTGCCATTTCTTTATAAACAGCCAGTTGAATGATACTGAATTTGAACCCAAAGTACTTATTTTCTTTACCACATTGAAGCACAGCTCAGAGCATCCAGAGTCTGGTGTAGCTGTTAAGAAAATACGCTGCTCCAAACATGCTGCTTTTGTTGATATGCCCCACTGGAGCTCAGCAAATGTGCATTACCTTTATTACCATGATAACACAAGTCCATATGCTTTCTGATGAAATTCAAAGAGGCATTTACATTTCTCTTCTGCTTGTAATTAGGGCAGAGCAGACAGGAGGAGACCCTGACCTTTTATATCAGTTTGTACAGAGACTGTGGTCATGATGCCAGAGCAGGAATTGTGAGACTCTTTAAGCTTTGTTAATGACTGTGCTGGAGGTGCTTCCTCCAGGGCTCAGGTTCTGCTCCCCTTACATCAATGACTTAACCTAATTTTTTTAAACAATGAGCTAACACTAATTAACCCACAGAGCAGGGTTTGTCCTCGAGCCTGTTTCTGCAGTGCCAGTGACAAGTGACCAGAGACACTAGGTTTGCTTGTGCTGTCTGTGTGTCCTACTTGGGAAAATGGGGAGCAGGTGGTGGGATACACATGCTGAAAAGCACTTTGCTGTGGTGCTGCTATGTCCCAACCAGTGTGTAACACTGGGTAGGTTTTAACAGGAGTTAGGCAAACACTGGCATCTGCATGGAGTTGTCTACTTGTGAAATGGCTGTCTGTGCTTGGTTTGTAGTCAATGGTGGTCTGTCAGTCCTGCCAGAGTGGCCCAGAGAAGTGTCCAAGCATCAGGGACTCCATTCAATTGCTTAAACATGTCTGGTGCCATTTGAGATGCCCTGGAATAAGTGGGATATCCCCAGAGAGCTGAAGATTTAGCACAGAACTTTTGCTGTCCTGGAAGCTGCAGACCACACCAGGTACCTGCACACAGTCTAACCTAGTGCTCTGCTTGAGGGTAGGCTGAAATGCTCTCCAGGGTCTGCTCACTGTATCAGCAAACTCTGCCAGAGATAGCACTCTGCACTCAGCACTCACATGCAGACACCTGGAGGAAGCACCTTCACCTCCAGCTGCACCCAGTCCCTTATGGCTCAAGATACAGGTCTGGCTCTCAGAGACATTTAAATATGTAGGTAAGCAGCTCCAGAGGGAAAGGTATTCAGCCTATTTTAATGGCTATTATAGGAGCGAAAGAAGTGCCTTCTGAAAATGCCTTTCATCAAACTGGCTGCAGAGGGACACTAGGCACGCAGCTGTTTAACTTTCAGGTTAAGAAAGGGAAAAGCATCCCCCCTTTAGATGAGATGTAATACTTTTAACTCCACTGACCCAGAACAGTTTTCTCCAGTTACCTGCAGGAAAGGCCATACAGGAGACACAGTAATAATATTCTGAACCTCAGGAGCATCTTGAAGCAGGAGCATATTTCTGAACTTTGCAAAATGATGTTGACTTAGAGATACTTGAGCTGGAACTGAGCCATGCACAAGCTAAAAACTTACTGTTTTTTCCTTTTTCCAGATAACATTTTGCACCTTTGCAGCCCAAAAGACCTGTGGAAATGAGCATAGTTTCTCACTCTATTTCCCTGTGCAGTTTGAGTCTTCACCACCTGGGTGGTGTTTTCTTACCCCTTTCTCATATTTTCATTCTTTTTGAAAGATGAAAAGACCGCAGTTTCACTTGGGTTGTTCTGGGAGGCCTACAAGCCATGATGGCTGCTGTGGGATTGATTGGAGAAGTTTAGTGTGGGAGTAATGACATTTTCAAATTAAGGCTGGCTGACCCAGATGCTCTTTATAGAGGTATCTCATTTAGAAGCTTAAGTGAATTATATGGCCAAAGTTTTAAAAGGAGATGGGAGGGGAAAAACGGGGACAACTAAAAAAGTGCAGCAACAGTAGAAGTCTGAGAAGTGCAATAGGCTCTGTATAAATCCACAATTCATCACCCTGGGGACGTTTGAAAGTGGAAGTAATTGTAGAAAAGTAAAAGGTAAGTCTTCAATGGATGTTGGCTAAGTTAATTCTGGTGGGATTAATTTTACTTACATCAATGAGAATCCAACTCTCACCAGTGTGGGTTGATGGCTCTGGTGAGAAGGTAATAGTGTCAACTTGTTATATCATTAAACAATATTATTTTGTCTCTATGATTGTCCAAAATCTCATATTTTGCAGCTGTTTTGATTAGATTTAGCTTTTTGTCTGTATCTAGGTGGCGGGAATGACTGAAACTTTGAACAGAGTCCACTTATTTATTTTTGATTTCCATATGGAAAAATGCACATTTATATATCAAGTAGTCCATAGAGGTATTGGGATGAAAGAGCTAAGCAGATCTTGTGAGCAGTTTCCTCATGATCACTATTCTATGCTTAGATCCCTGCAGAGGGGCATGTGTATTTGTTTGGACTTCTAAGGAGATCAAGCAACAAAAGGACACTGAGAATTTGATGTGTGTTTCATGTGATGCCTTGTTGGTAAAGATCCTAAATGACCTTACAATGTGTAATGAAGAGAAGGTCAGAACAAATGTGATGCCAGGAACAGTTCCAGGGTACTGCAGTCCAGCATGGGCAGGGGATTTGCACAGGAGACCTGTGGCAAAACAGGAACAGAGTTGAGATCCCTGGGTCTCGCCTCTCCCCAAAGACAAGGCTCTCTAAGGCAGTCACCTACACACTCCAGGTTTCCCTTCCCACATGCTGGCTGTTGCAGTCAGGAGTGCTGCATAAAGCTATTTTTGCTCATTGCTAACAAACTGCAATGCCATCACTACTCAATCTGCTGGGTTTAGGGCATGACTGCAGCATGAGCCCAGAAGTGAACTCCACTCCACTGGGGCCAGCCAGCTGCTGCACTCATGTTCATTTGAGGAATCATCTCCTGCTGGATGCCATGTGGCATCTGTGGTCAGCCATATCTAGTGATGGACCCAGCAGTGTTCCCTGTCTCTCACTGTCATGACCTGGAGCTTGGAACAGAGCAGAGATCATTTTGCTGGATTAATAGTATCCAGTGTTCTTTGGGGAAACACCTGGGAGGGTGTCCCATCTTAGAGAAGCTGCTGAAGGCAAGTGCCCAGAGGCAGGTGACAGGCATCCTGACTTTTAGCATCCTGAAGTGGGAGATAACTTAAACAGGTTTTGCAACATAAATGAAAATGTGATACTTCAAGTGAATTCCTCCATCCATGTGCCTCCCTCAGCTCAGCTCAGCTCTCTGTACTTTCTTTTTTTGAACCAGCACCAATATCTCTTACTTGCAAATTTTCATAGGCAAAATGTGATTAAAATAACCATAAATCAAGGACCTCTGCCTTCACATCCACTTCTACTGCTTCTTATGATTGTTTGAATTGATTTTTACCCTCCCTTTGCTCCTCCAGATGCTGTCACAGCTTTAATACGTCAATACAAAGCTTAGGCAAACCCACCAGTCAGTCATCCTGCCTCAGGGCAGCAGGTGCCTCAGCAGGTGTTATTTGCTGGAAGGAGAGATTTCACTCGGGTTAGGCTGGTGGCAAGAACAGCTGATGTTGGCAGTGGCACTGGAGGAAAATGGTCCCATGTATACTGGGGTTGGCTAATGCTGTCAGTAGAAAATGTCCCTCTTTTGGAGTTGATCTTGTAAGTGATCCCACCTTCACTATTAGTTTGGATCATGACAGGAAAAGAAACTCCTATATAGAAGACACTTCTTGTCCTTTGCTTATGTAAGTCAGAGCTATGGCTTCTGGGCTCTCACTGAATGCCTCTTTTTCTCTGTACTTTTCCAGCTCATTTGATACAGTTTTGAATTGTGGGTTGTTGGAGGTTTTTTTAAGGTTTTTAAAAAAAGATATATTAATTACACAAATGCTTGGTGGAGAGCAATGCTCATGTCAAAAGGTTTAAGCTTTGGGTTTAATTTGGATGAATGCCTGAAATTTAGCTCTGAACCAGTGACAGTCTTTGAATTTATAAATAATAATATCCACCTGAGATTCTGGTCCAAAGCAAAAGCAAGACTTTTATTCTGTTCAGGTTCCTCATCTCTGCTTATCACTATAGCAAATTAGGCCTTTTCAGGCAAGCAACAAGTGGTATGACTAACAACCTTGTAGTGCTTATTCTTTCTTCCCAGCAGTTTCAGTGAGAACAGCCAAGGCCTGGCCATTCCAGCCAAGGACTTAAAAACATGTTTGATATTTTTGAGAACTCTTGCAAATTTTAATACAAATTATTTTTGTTTGGGAGTTTGTCTGCTCTTGTCTGGTCCAGATTAACCAAGTAGAGGGAACAGGTTCAGGATCCTTCCCATTCCCCAAAAACACAGGGTGAATGAGAGTCTATAACAAATATTTAACCACAGAAGTCAGTGCCTGGGAATATAGTGATCAAATAAGATAAACTGAAGTTATAAATCAGCTGAAGGCATGATAATAGGATAGGAATAACACTTTAGTTATGATAAAATTGTAGAAGTTAAAAGGTTCATGCACTTAGAAATTAGGAATTTATGTTTTCTTGCTGTCTTGAATAGGATTTAGAAATTACATTGGACAGATAAGTGAAACCTGGATTTAGGATTTTGTATATGATAAAATTAGGTAACTGAGCAGTTATATTTTTCTGACTAATTGGTAGGACTTGGGTAGAAATGTCTGTGGTACTGTGTGCTGTGTAAGCAAGCATGTCTGCTTACTGCACTCGCTCTTCCCCGAAATCGTGTTTGCTGATTCCTGTTCCAACACAGATAAAGTCATGCTGCAATCTCTTGGTAACAGGAGGTCTGGGTGAACTTGGGAATTCTCACTTTATGGTAAAGTTGGAAATATCACCAAGGCAGGACATTTTTTGCTAGTTGGAGGATTCTGCTTCCAGTGAAAAGAAAGACAAGACAGACACAATGTCACTTTTGTGACTCCATCAGTCTTGGTCTGAGCACAGGGCTGAAGGTGTCCAGCTGTGCTGTAGTCTGCAGGAACTCTACTTTCATCTGCTAAAGGTGAGCAGAATGGGGAGCTTCTTTTCTTAACCACCCATGATTGCATACTGTTAGTATTTAATACTTGTATTGAATCTCAGATAATTGCTGAAGTGCTGAACTGCTGTCTCAACTTATCCACACGCAATTAATAATATTGATCACCCTACACTGACCTTGAGAGTTAATAACTGTTTTTTCCCTTAGTTTCTCTTGATGAATGGTGTTTTCTACATGCCAAATTATAATTTTGTCAAGGTGTCAGATCACAGGGTCTGATTCTGCAGACACTGAAATGTGAACAGTGCTTTCTGCAATGTTTTTTTCTTTAGGACCAATAAGAATATTTATGTCTAGGCTGAGAAAAAGAAGTACTTTTTTATTTTTACAGGATTTTGCCTGGAGGAAGCCTATACAAACATTTGTGTAATAGCCAAATTACTTGAAATCTGTGTAGGATACCTGCACAAAGATTTGAGGCTCCAAAAGTCAGGCCTTATTTTCTCCATCAAATAATTAGGTGGTTCTTTTCTTCATCTAATGATAAAGTGTTCCTGTTTTTACCAAAAAATTCTTTCCCAAAGTAAACACCCTGGTTAAGACACAGAGAGATAATTGAGGCAATTTGATTTGTCTCATCTCATTTGGAGAGACCCTTAGAAGTTTTTTTGCTCTAGGTAATCTGAACAACATCTTTTTCCCGATTACCTTGAACAAACTGAAGAATTTATTTATGGTTATCTTTTACTAATAGGCTCCTGCTTACCTAACCCTCATCTTACTAGTATGATCTGATAATGAATCAACAGTACTGCTCCTGTTTTGCATGACATTTTTTTCTTAGGCTCCTCTGCACTGTGTGCCTTTTTGCTTGTGCATATCCCTCTGCTGAGATCCCTAACAGAGGGATCAGAACCACTGCAGGCCTGGAAACAGAGAATGTAGCAAAAAAGGTTCTGCTAAAGTCTCTGAAATATTTTTATTCTCTGCTGCAGAGAAAATCAAACAGATCTGGAATGTGTGAAGTGGCACTCCCAACCCAGAGCTTGGCATCACTGAGAAAAGCTTTGCAGTACTGTACTATCCAAAAGACGTGTAGGAAGGGATTTTGGGGAAAGAAATCCACCTCCACATCGTTTTTCTCACAGCTGCACTAACACTCATTCGTGGAGCAGTATGTGGGAATGGTGTGTGATAATCTCACTGCTCCTTCTGCAGAGCAAATGGAGCACATTGTCCCAGAACAGCCACCACTCAGCACTTTAGCACTGATCTACCTTCCCCACAGTCACATAAAACTGCCCCTGTCCTTTGGACAACTGGCATCATCTGGAGACACCTTACCTTTGTAAGAAGCATCCTGACAAACTCTTCAAACACTGCCTCTTCCCTGCATTTGTACTCATTCACCTCTCCCCCATTACATCCTCAGCTAAAGCAGATTATTGCAAAATCCATTTAAAAACACAGCAGTGTTATACTGAAAGATATCTAGAGGGCAGCAAATCCAGAGGGAAATCTCATCCTTCAGTGCAAACAAAACTTCCTCTTTTATTTAATTTCTGAAAAATCAAACACAGAGTTACATAAAGTTGTTTTTTTTTTCCTTCTCTTCACAAAACAGCAAGAATAATAAGGTATCTCTATAAGGTTGAGATATAATCATACCTGAGAGCAAATTTTTAATTTGATTAAAGCTCTCAGTACTGGGCAAAGCCTCCAAGTTCAGGTGTGAGTTATGAAGAAACTGCTTGGCCATCCATAATCCATTCTGAAAGCAAGTGTACTTTTAGAGTATTGCTGTGTGACAGGGAATGCTCCTGAGTTATTAGTGTATAACTATGCTTGTTGTGAAGGATATATTTAATTAGGTGTTAAGATTGTGTTATTGATTGCAATTTCATTCTCCTTCATGTTTGGTTGAAATTGTAGTTGGCCAGCCAGCAGCTGGGTTCCGTTTAACTGTTGGCAATGGAAATCAAGGCTTCTGTGACATCTTGCTTTATTGCATACTGCCTTCTTCAGCACAATTTGACACCCTTTGAGAAGTGTTTCTGCAATTACCCTTCCTAAATGTCATCACCAACTGTTGATGTATACAGTAATAGGGATGTTGGAAACCCCTATCTCTTGTCCCTAACGTCTTATGTTTGCCACTTGAGGTTTGGAACTTGGCCATCAAGAAGTTATCAGAATGCTTAAAAAAAAAAGGAGAAAGTTCAAAAATAGCCATGCTAATGGTTTGAGCTTTTTCTCAATTTTTGAAACTTTTCACCTGAATTGTGTATTAAAAAATGGCATCTGCATGTTGAAAGGTGCAAGTAGAGGCAAATCAGTCCAGCTTTTTGTGGACCCTGTCAGTAACCACAGGGAAAGGCAGACAGGTTCCTTTGAGCACTTTTGGGAGTACCAGTGTCTGAATGTCAGAAGGGCCATCTCCCATTCTCCACTTTCTGAAGGTGCAAAATGGGGTTAATGAACTAACCTCCGTTGGTCTCATGTTTACTTTTACATTTACTGGTGAAAAATGTGGTATGGGAGTGGGTGATTCTTGTGGTTAAGGGGCAACATATTTGCATTGAAATAGGATAGGATGTATACAGGAGAGAGGGGGATTGTGACTGTGTGATGGCTTTTTTTAACTGGAGACTATGCCTGAAATTAGAAGGATTTATGTGGTACCTGGTAGCATTTATGGCAAAGGCCATACAAGAACACAGGCGATTTCCTGCTAATTGCTTTTTGTACGATGTACAACTCCCCTTCCCTGTCTCGTACATGTGGTGATTTTGCACAGCTAGTATTACATTAGCATTGAAATATCAGGGAATTTTTGTCACTAGAATACTCGGTCATTACTGACTATCCAAAAGGCATCACCTTCCTTACTATCTCTGCTATCTCTGAACATCTCTGTGTTTCCTCTGCAGGAAGGGAAGGTTCCCTTTCTTCCTTCATCTTCACTACAGTGTTCCTTTTGGCTGGGGTAATTGCTTATAAAGTGACCATGGGGTGGTTTTCTAAAGCAGCTGCAGGTTGTGAGGTGCTGGTTCACAGTGATACACTGCCAGAGCCCGCTGACCTGCTGCTGTTAAGGGTCAGAGAATGGGTAGGGTGGGAAGGGACCTTAAAGATCATCCAACTCCAACTCCTCTGGCATGGGGGATCCTTCTGGCCTTTGGGGCTGCATTTAATAGCAATATATGACTGCTTTTTTGTTTGTTTGTTTGTTTGTTTGGTATTGTGTGTACCCTGCCCTGTGAGTAGTGGCTATATCTGAGCCATGAGAGGTTAAACTCTTTTGGACTCCTTTGGTTGCTCAGAAAACTCTCACTGCTCTGGGCTTCTTAGATGAAATATAAACACCATTTACATCTACTTAAAATCTGAATTGAACTTGAAATTTCTGTTCAGTCCAGTGGTGAATGTAGCTACTGTTAAATTGCTCCATTAAGTATAAAGCAAAGTTTAATCTGCTGTGTTTTACTTTTGTAAAATGCTTCTAAGCACTGGTAATGTTCCTTTTTATTGTGTTCCTTTGACTTTATAGAAAACTGAAAACTTTGTCCCAGTTAAAAAAAAGAAAAAAAAAAGGATTAAAATACCCATGGAAGAAACGCAAAGGTTCAAAAAAGAGAGAAGAAAGGAGGAACATTACCAGGAAAAATTAAGAGGAACAACACTGCAGCAACTTGCTCTTTTGCCTTTTCCTTTCCAAAGGAAGAAGGTGGTCAAAGAGCCCCACTAAGCAGATTACCTCAACTACTTGTGGAAAAGACTACAAATGCAATCCAGAAAGGCAATTACTTTTTTTTTTTCTTCTTTCAGGTAGAATTTTTCAGCTTCTAACATGGAGTTAATTGCCTCTTTTTTTTTCCTCCTTTTTTTCTTGTAATGGTCCTTTGCATAGGTTTAGTCATCCTTGAGGGCAGCTGCTCCAAGTATACAGCAATTGCCAGATGATTACCTCTTTAATGTTTTCAGTGAGTACTTTGCTGGTTAACCTCCTTAACTGGAGAGCTGCTTATTGTTATTTATGTCTTGTCAGCATAGAGGTTCATTAAGCATCGGTAAATGACATGTTTTCATATCTGCTGACAGTAGAAATGCAATATGATCAATTGCAAATTGACTTCAGTGCAGCAATAGAGTGCATTTAACACACATCAGTGGATCATTTGTACAAGAAGAGCTTGAATTTTTATGGCTGTTTATGTCTCTCTAATACCCAAGTATAAATTCTCCCAAGCCAAGCGATTCTTAGTAAAACCAAATGCAAAACTCCGTCCAACAAGTGACTGTGCATCCAGGCTGGGTCTCAGCACAGGAAGTTTTTGGATGGCAGGAAGCTGAAAGTGGTGAAGCAGCCCTGATTGCCTCAGCTATGCCAGGAGGCACAGATGGGCTGGGGCATCTCTTGTGAGCCTTCCCTCCCCTGCCTCTGGGGAGCAGCTCCCCAGCGCTTTCCCTCACTTGTTGGCATGTACTGGGTCCTGCCCACACCCCAGGGAAGGTCTGGAGATGGCTTTGTGTGGGTGTGGGATGCCCAAAAGCTGAGCTGATGACACCTCTGTGTCCAGGTCCTGTGGGTCAGGGGGTGTCAGTGATGGGGAGTAAAGAGCTTCCAGTCTCCCAGGTGCCGGTGGTCTTTCACGGCTCCGCCGCTCACGCTCTTGCCAAGGGAGCTAAGCTCATTGCAGGCTGGGTCCAAAGTGCTGCTTTCTGCTGTTGCTGCAGCAGCAGCTCCTGAGGAAGCTTCCCTGGTTTTTGGTGGCTCAAGTCCATTGTTAAACTGAGCCGTGGGGCTGGAGGGCAGGACCCTGAAATCTGTCCTGCTGCCCAGGGTGATGGAGCATCCAATAGCACTGGCAGGCACTGGGGATCTCCTGGGCTTCCGAGGCCTGGGGTAGTGATCTTCCTTACCAGTGCTTGGATCTCCTCTCTAGGATGAGCTATGACCCCAAGGCAAAGGCAACTAAAAAACGAGTGACTGTAATTTACAACCTCCTGGTTGTCTTCTGCCCAAAACTGTTTCACCAGTGAACCCGTTCATTTACATTGTGCTGCTTGTTCCTCACTAGAGTACAGGCTCTCCATCTTGTTTCCTTCTGACCAAAATTTCTAGGAACTGCTGATATTTCTGTAGTTCTGAGAGTGCTCCTGCCTGTACCAGTGTGCTTAGATTGGAGTATGTCACCTTCACAGACGTCTCGGAATTTTTAGACCTCTATCTTCAGAAATTTGTCTGAATGGCAGAGGTGAAGTTTTCAACTCTGCAGATCCAGGCAGATTATACAGTAAAGATTTGCATTCAGAGCTAGGAAAAGCATATAGTTATCATTATTTAAAAAATGACAACANTGACCAAAACAACAACACAAAAAAAAAACCCAAAAAAAAAACACAAACAAACAAAAAGCCAACAAAAACCAAACCAAACCAAACCAAAAAAAAAAAAAAAAAACAACCAACCCCAACAACAACAAAACAACTCCATAACCCCAGAAGGAAAAAAAAAAGCTTTTTGAGAAAAGGTTTTCATTACAAAGCATCATCCAGTTTCAATTTAACAAAACACTGTAAAATAAAAGAAAAACATGAATGCAGGCAGCAGCCTTGGGAGCATTCAGCGCTGATTTACTGTGCCAGGACATATCTCCTGTACAGTTAGATTATTATTTTTCTCTACTGTTCTGTCACACATTGTTTCATGTCTGAGATTCCTCACTAGTAAATGAGCAAAGGCAGAAAGGATTTACTCACATTAAATCCATTATTTTATGTACTGGGGAAAAAAAAAAAAAAAAGGCTTGAGTTGAAATCTCTTTGGAAAGAAAGTAAGTTCTTACATTGCTTTAATTGGGGTAGCTTTGGCAATTTACAATCTATACATAAGTCAAAACATTTTGACATTCATCTGGAGTATCTGACTCTCAGCTTATGCTTTTCTTCTGTTGGAATATTTGCAATATGCTCATGGCTTTATATGCTACAATAACTTTCTTGTTTTGTCTTATGAAAATGAAATTAAACTTCAGATTGTCTTTTCTGTACAGAAAAGACAGGAGCTTCTGATCTAATCTGTTTGATTAGTGACCTTCCTGAAGAAAACTGTCATCTTCCTTGTTATACTTATTCTCACTAAATATCCACATCCATATTTGCTCATGGGCAGCTGAAATGCTGCTTGTGTCTGCTCCCTGTTGATTGGAACATATGAAACAGCCTTGTTTTAGTACTGTGAATAACAGAATGCTGAATTAATACTATGGCCCCCTAACAAAATTGCTTTGATGTAAGATTCCAATATCCTTATTTTGTTACAGAGCCATAACACTTGTTTAGCATTCTGTTATTTATGTGCTGAGATGATATTGATGATATTACTAGGAGTCCAGCTATGGAGTTCATGCTGGGGTAGAGTCAGACAAATTAAGGCAAATTTAAGTCCAAGTTTAAGACTATAAGGTGGAGCAGATGACAGAGCTGGTTATTTCAGTCTTTGTTATCAACATGCTGATTGTCCCTGCACCTTTTTCCTGACTTTGTTGGTTTTTATCACAGTGCAAGGCCAGATCCTGCCCTGGGGAAATCTGCAGTGTACGGCAGCACAGGCTGCAAACTGAGGCTTAATAAGGTGTGTTTTAGAAAAAAGATCACCCGTTGGTCACAAAATAGGAATTTTTGTTTAAGGAAAGCAACTATAAACTTGATGAAGGATAGAAAGATGAAGGAAAATGGGCTAAGAGGGGTTTGAGTGTCTAAGCACAGTGTGGTGATTCCACTAAAATCTTGATAATTTAACCAAATTCTGCTTGTGCACACAAGTAAGTATGAACAACAATTGAAAGGAAAGAAGAAAGAAAGAACAACTGCTCCATATGTCTTCAGATAGCACACACATTCTTTATAAAATTCACATGGAGCCATAGTATATAAAATATGGTATGCACGAAGCCAGTAATAACCAAACAATTTGATGTCATGTGAAGTTTTACCATTTCTCTTCCATTTCTCAAAATCAATTAAAATATAATTTTATTTCAAGAACATTGAATGATTATTTATAGAGAACTATAACCCTGGATGATGATGCCAACTAACAACAAAATGCAGGAAAACAAGATCCCAGAGCTCTTCAGAATGATCTCTTAAAATCTGCTGGAGACATGTTGGGGTCAGGCTTTCTTAAGAGCCACTGCAGACTCCATTTCTGCCATCTCTGGCTATCCAAATGGCAGTGCCAGGCTGTAAGACATAGAAATGCTTTTCCTCCAGACTGCCTCAAGATCCCCGGTGCTGTGAAGACAGAGGAAGCTGCCTCTGACATCCTCTGCAGAAACCATTGTGGTCCAGCAAAGGGGTGGGGGCAGAGATGTGTCACTGCCCAGCTTGCTGTGGGTGTTCACACACCACTGCCCATCCCAGAGCTACAGCCAGAACCACTGGCCCAGCCAGGGGAGCAGGAGGACGTGGGGCTGGAGCCAAGCAGAAGGCTGTGGTCTTGCTCTGTATGGCTCCTCTGGTTTTGATAGACAGGGATCTGAGTATTAATGTTACACATAGTTGCAAAGATGAGGACGAAAATTGACCAGCAATACCAAAAGGACTAGTATTTCATTAAGAAGGATAGATTTATTGACTGTCTAGACCAAAGCTAGTTTTGTATTCATACTTTAAAACTTTTAATTAAGGTTTACACTTATACTGTCTAGCCATTCCCAGGTTAGTTTTATGAAAACATTAACCTTGACATTTTGACAACTTTTTTCCTTTCATTTAGCCTCTCATTTAAAATTGTTTTCATTGTCTGTGGTTTAGTGATTCCCTTGGTCCGCTTACACAACCAAGCCCTTTGAAGAGTGACAGCTCAGCGTGCCCAGTGGCAGCTCCCAGCACAGCATTTAATTCTCAGTGCAGCTGAGCAGTGGAGCTCTGCCTCTGTGGCCCTGCACCAGCACCACACCGGGTTTTGCAGGCAGAGAAGGGAAGTTTGCCTCCACACCTGCACGGTGCACCTGTGAGAACAGCAGCGTGGTGCCTTCACAGCTTGTGGGACCCGGGGCTGGCAGAGGATGTGGGGCTCTCCCTCACCTTTGTGCCTTGGCAAGAACTCCTGCTGTCCCTCCTGCCATCACATACACACACACAGGTCCTGTACCTCCCAGGGCACTCTGTTTCTCTAGAAGATGCTTCAGCTGCTGCATGAGAGGCCCTAAGCAATTCCCAGTACCTTCTGTCCTGTGCTGGGATCGAGCAGTACAGCATGCAAAGATGCCTGGCAGTGCCACATGTTGATTTGGAAAGTCCAAGTTCAGCATTGCTGTATCAGGAAATGCCCCAAATAATCTAAGAACTTACTGCAAGACATACTTAAACCTTTCTGCCCCAGCTCTCTGAAGATATTTAGGCAGAAATGTATGTAAACTGTGTATGTTTACAGTGATGCAGGGAGGTGCTGTGAAAGTCCTACAGGAATGTTTCCATGCTCACACCAGTAAATAAACCCTTAAATTTTGCTGGTGTATTTCTTCTCAGCTGCTTTTCTCAGCAAAGCTGCTGTGGTTATTAACTCATTGGAGCTCACAAGGGGATGAGGGAAGACATTTGGGTGTTAATGGCAGCACTTTGATAGACAAGTAGAGAGAGGGAAGTGTTCTCCTGTCTCCCTGTCTCCTCCCTAGGGAGACAGAAGAACACATCAACTCCTAAGAAAGGAATAACCTTCACCTCTGCATCCCTGCATATCCTTGTTTAAGACTGCATTGTGCTGGGGAAATTCCATTCCAATCCCACTGACTGCATGTGAGAAATTGGTCTTTCAATTTTAATGAAAAAAAAGAAAATGAAAGGTTTTGTTGTTTGAAACAACAGAGAAAAACTGGTAAGATGGTATAATTCAGACCAGGCTCCTATGAAAGGAAGGAAATGTTGCTGAAAGAAATTGCCAGAGAACAGAAATGCCTGCAGAGAAGCAGGAATGTAAATAGTGTGGCCCAACCTTTCAGGTAAAAGATTCTTTCATGTCTTCCTGTTTCTCTTTCAAGTATTGTCCAGCATGCTGGATAAATTGAGTGCACTCTGGTTCCAGTGGTAGTAGTTCAAGATGAGAGCACTGAGTCGCTTGCTCTTACCAAAGGTGACTTTCTAACTCGAGCATGGATCAGAAACTAAACATTTTACAAAGTAGGGCTGCCCAAAATGTGAGAGATTCTGCCTCATGTAAGGCCAAAGGGAAAAGAAGGCTGGGACTGCATTTTTAATACTGTTTGGGAATCCAGGTTCCCAAGACAGGCGATGCACATCCTTGTGAGCACGAGGGAACAGTGAGGAGAGTGCGTGACCCTGTGTCACTGTTTCCCTGCTGGAGATGGTGACAACATGTTTATAGCAGGAACACAGTCCCTGCTCCCAGGGTGGGGTGAGGCAACAGGGACCTGAGGAACCAAACAAACACCACTTTTACTCCTCAACAGCAAATACTCTCTGTTTGCATAAAGTGAGCATCTGAGGATTCACTGGAAAAGGATAAATGTGGGATTTTGGTATTGGAATTAGGGTTTAGAGAAATCTGATGAAGCAAGTAGTGTATAGGGCTTGACATAAAATAGGCCTGGTAATGAAACTGATAAGGGAAACACCCTTGGGAATCCTGGAATAGAACTTCTCATTGATCTCTTCTGGCACTGAGAAAGAAAAATGCAGATTGACAAGCACTATGTGAGGAAAACAATTAGATTACACTCAGGTGATAATCCCAAATCAAAAGGAGTTCAGAAGAAAGAGAAGTGTCTAAGCCTTTTTGTTTGTAACTGAACTTTACAATCACGGATGTTATTCCCTGAGGACATGACTGTATTGATAATTTTAAAAATTAAATTTAAAAGGGGAAAAAAACCAAAAACAACCTAGGAGAACATATACACTGAGTTATCAATAAATTGTTTTCTTTGTCATGCAAAAGAAGGAAAAGACTGCCCAAAAACTTTTTGATTAATTCTGTAGCATCCTAATGTAATGCTCTGTGTCAGAAATGTAAATATTTTTTTAATCACTCTGAAGGAGTGAAATAGGAGGAAGATTTTTTTTTAATCATTCTGAAGATGAATCAGTGGTACTGATTTCCACTAACAATTTCTTTATTATTTATTAACAGTTCATTAATATTAGAAAAATCACTGTTTTCTCACTAACTTCACCTACACTGGATTGCAAAATTTGGCCCAGCAAACCATCTTTTCAACACATTTGACCTTCACTGATAAGAACATTGATTTTGTTTTCAGGAACCTGGCCTGGAATGTAAGTCTGCAGTATCTGATTCCCTTCTCTGACACAAACCTTATGTATCAATTTGGGGCCTTCAGTTTTTGGGTCTCATTTTCCTTTTTGTAAAATATGACTTTTGGGAAGAGAGTTCCTCAGCTTCATCCTCCTAATAGCTGGAATTCTTCTTCTAGTTTACAGGATGGATATGATTGTGGCAAGTTTTCATACAATATCTTTATCTAAATATCTCTATTAAATTGAACAGTTCTTTTCCTCTCATGGCAGTTAGTTCTTGGATGCTTTACAGACTGCAATTGTCTCCTCTTTCAGTCTGTGTTTTACTGGCAAGACAAGATTTGCAGCCTTCTGTCATGAGAAAATGCTCCTCTGATCACCTCCATAAGCCCTTCCATGCCTCTCTTTTGATGTGAGCTCTTGTGTGCAGTATCCAGATGGGATTTCTCTCTGTTTTGTATAAGAAGTTCCAGTAAGAAATTTTGCAGAAATGCTGCTCCCCTCAAAAAAAAAAAAAAAAAAAGGAATCTTTCTGAGCCTGTTCACTTATAAAAATACATACGACAGGGACATGTGCTTGTGGTATCCCAACACCATATCTGTCAGTCTGTCCTTTACTCCCAACACATAAGGAAGGTCCAGCTGAACAGCCAGCATTTCAAACAATATGAAAAAAAAAAACCCAACCAAAACAAAAAACCAAAACCAAACAAAAAGTGTGTGTGAGTTGCTGTGTAGCTATTATTTAATAAGAGTGTTAAACAAGAAAACACTTGAAACCATTCTGCGGTTTGAGCATGGGACACCTTTATTGCTTTGCTCTCCCCTCTGTCCTTGTCCCCCTGTCCATGTTCTGCTCCCCTGTAGCTGCTGCCTGCAGGAACACACTCAGTAGAGGCAAAACTGCCCACCCTAGGGCTGGAGGGAGCAGCCCTTCCTTCATGATGAAGCATCCTGGCAGTGACAAGGGCCAACCGATGAAAGCAGGCGGCTGCTGCCGAGGAGGAGGCAGGGTGAAGGTGCCGCTGGTGTGAAGTGCTGCCCTTCTGCAGGCTCAGCTGTGCTGGGTTGCCTTGGCTGTGTGACTCTGCTCTGTGTCCGGGGAGACCTGAGGGGTGCATCTCAACGCAGTTAGCAGGGCAGAATTTGATAGTTCTGGTCTGGAGCAAATTCTAGTCCCTAAGAGACAGGCATGACGCACCTTGCTGCTGGTGTGGTGTGGGGCTGGGATAAAGGGGAAATGTCAGGGACAGAAGTTGTCAGATGGGGGCTTCACAGATGGCTGATACTCCTGGGATTTAACTGAGGACACACAAAATGCAACAGCTGTGAGTAACTGCACTCAGTCTTTGTGAAAAACTGCTTCACTAAAAGACACTGCCTAGTGATTGCTACTCTGATTTACTTTTTTACTGAAGTTTATTTTGCACTTAAAGTTTGTGAACTGATCTGGCTTATACTTTAAGATGCTAGCATTATGTCTCCAGATTGAAGCATTTTGTTGTGTCACTCCTTGTTTCTAGTGCCAAGATCACAGTCAGAAGGGAGTCACCCATGAAGATTTGTTCATGCAGCTAAGCTGACTTTCATGGATAAAGTTCAAAAAGAAAAGGTCAGTTATACATATGTAGTTTTGTTTATGTTTAGTTTTCTGAATAGAAGACTCTGAGCAGGAGTCTTTGTGAAATAATACAAAAAGAATTTTTGTTTGCTTTTTGTTATTTGTGGGAAATACTATATAGAAATAAGAGTTTTCCTGAAGTTGTCTAGAAACAAGCTGGAAACAATTTGAAAAAAAAGTGAGATGAATGAGGCGAGGTTCTGGTATATCTAGCCTTTTGGTATCCTCCTAACTTTAGAGGTACACAAAGCTTCATTTTTTTGGGAAGATTCAAAGCAGAGCTCCAAACTGGCTGCTAGAAGTTTTAGTCTTTTAACATGCCTTTGTACATCTCATTTCTGTTAGAACTCTCCTCTTTTTGTGTTGTTTTTTTTAATCTAAGCAGTGGGTCTCCCAGGTTGGCTTTAGGACTTTGCAGGATCTTGAGCTAATAGTTTGCCAATGCCTGTGAATATCTCCATTTTTCAGAGGAGCTTGTTGGGTTGGAATTTTGCTTCTTGGAAAGGAAGGCTCAGGTGCATACCAAAAGGTTTCTGCCTTGTGACTGTTTCAGACTCACTGTAGTCTTTCCTTGATCTATATAACTATCTCACAAAAGCAATATTAAGAATATGTATGGCTCGAATTCCTGCATTTTTTTTTTTAATATCAAAAAATGAATACATTTTGTTTGTCCCTTTTGGTCCGATCCAAAAGGTTCCTGTGGGGTTTAGATCAGGCCTGGTGGTGTTTTAGGACAAACCATGTTCTGACCCATAGAGTTAATGGAATTAACCTGGGAAAGGCTTTAGTCTCCTTTAAAGACTCTGGTTTAAAAATACTTACTTTTAGGAGGGAGGAAGTAGGAGTTGCCTGTTTTTTTAGGAGTGCTTTATTACTGTTACCCTCATTCCTAATCAGATTGCTCTTCAGTACTTAGCTGCATCTTTGTGCTGACATTAAATAAACACAAAACCCCACTTGGAAACAGAGAACAGTATTTTGCTTTCTGGATCCTACTCTAGATGAAGTTCCTGGGTACCTTGCAGCAACACTGTACCACAAGATGAATGTACCTGACTCCAGGTAGAACAAAACTGCACTTTGTCCTTGAATATGAAAATTACTACTCTGTGGCAGGAGCTTATATAAAATATGTTTCTTGGTTCCCTTTTCATGCCATCAACTCTTTCTTCTTCCACTAACAGAATAAAGAATAAAGGTCATAAAAAATGGATACTAAACTGCAGTTGTGAATACAAACACGAACTTTATTTGTGTGACTGCCTCTTTTGCAGAAACCTCTACCCTCAAAGTCAAAATTGAGGCCAAAATGTCTCAGAAAAGAGCAACTATCTTAAGTCTTGGCCCATTGTTAATTTTTTCCAGGCCAAGCAATTCTTTGCTACTGAATTATTTACTGAGAAGGAGAATCAACTTTATTCATCAGAGGAGCATTAGAATCCAACAGGACTGTGAATACATATTTAAAATGTTTACTAGTGTGTTTGAGCATATTCATTTAAAGCCTTTAGAGACTAGGTTCATTACAACTTCAAATGAGGTTTACCCTAACTGTTTTTTAACTTTCCAGATGCTAGTCTTTGCTTTTGTTCTGCCCTGAGTGCGTGGCTTTTTGTTTTGTGCTGAAGGTATCAGAAGCAAGATGTTATCTGTGATATGAGATTACCTTATGCAGACATGTGTGTGGTATTTCAGGCTTGAATTTATCCATGTTGGATGATGGAGGGCAAGGGGAATTCCACTGAATTCCACTGAGGGGGGAGGAAATTCTAATTCTCCTTCTGTTTACGGCTGTAGTGTCATGGTTGCAGTGGCTTTGGAATATTATCCTTGAAGCATATAATAGCACTACACTTGAGAAGCATATAATAGCACTACACTGGATGTCTTGCTCATTAAATCACTCTCGTAGATATTCTGCTCCTGGTGCAATCAGAGATAAACAGTGCTAATGCTTCCTCACAGCTATTAGCATTTCAAAATGTTACACTTCAAACAGTTCCTTCACATTTCCTCAAGATTTTCAGAGTCTTCTTTTGGATTACTTCTCAGAATGGAACACAATTAAATATTTTTTAAGCTTTCTGGAGAAGCTCTGGAGGCAGGATTTATTAATAGTGAAAATTCATTACTGATGTTGTTGTTCTCAACTGATAAGAAGTTTTATGCCTCTGTATGTTATATTTTTGCTTTTTAAAAGATGACATAGCTTGCAACAGCTCACTATCAAAAACCTTTCTCTGGCTTCTGAGCTGGCAGAAGACTGAATCCTCTGTGTTTAACAGCCGAATCTCCTGACCTGTGCCTATAAACTCAGCTCTGCTTATATCAGCTAAGGCAAAACAATTTATGTAGACTGCTGTTCACATATTTCTCTCAAGGCTGCTTCTGATTGTCCAGATCTGACTTCTTTTTTTATGGTTTGCATCTTAATACCAACACTTCACAGAAGTATCTCCATCCCCTCTGCCTGTGCCTCTGCCATTTAGCTCCCTATGTCCCAGCAGAGCAGTCCATGATCCAGCACTTCCAGTGGTGCATGATATGACTGAGATTATGGGCATTACAATTTTGCTGGGGTGGAAATAGATGGGTTTTGTTATTGCTGTGATGGTGGGCAGAGCTTTTCTTCCAGGGAAACTAGATCCCTTTCAGAGCCTTTCTGAACTTCTTACTTTAATTTTACATTCTTACCATGCATTTGAAGCACCTGTGGCTAGAGCGACACTTTTAGAGATTAAGTGGTGCAAAGCTTACCCTTCTTGGTGGTCAGAAACTCTTAAGTGTCACCTTAAAGACTCCAGACTGTGGGGCTCAGGGCTCACCATGACGTGGTAGGGATTAAGGCATTTGTATGAAGCATTCTCAGTATAAAAGGATAACAGTCCTCAAGCATATTGATGCTAAATCCTTTGTTTTACATTGGCAATCCTAAGTGTATAATTGCATTTCAGTACAAATTGCTTGTTGCCTTTAAATACAGTAAGTAAATCCCACATAAAACTCACTGTTCTGAATGCAAAGCATTTTAAGTCAGTGTTTCTGAAACAGCAACTCCCAGTGCTCCATCAGCAGTGTGATCTGAGCAGGCTTCACCCTCCTACAACCTGCAGAGAATGAGAAAGTGGGCAGAGATCTGATCTTTCTCAAATCCACCTGTCTCAGCTAGAAGAGAAAAAAACAGCATAATGTGTAATAATATTACAGGGGTATAAGCCAAAGCCTGCTCTTCCCTTCTGATTTCTTTTCCCACAAATAACATTAGTTGTCTTCTTGTCCCCAAATTGCCTTCAAAATACACTTTCTTCTAGTGAGAGGCACAGAACCCTTTTAGAAAGCAATGCCAGCAAACCATATGCTGCCTGGTTTTTATTAAAGATACACTCTGATGAAACCCCTCACCTTAAACGAAACCTTTTCTGTCCTGGGTGGGCTGGAAGCCTGTAATTGATGATTGCAGTCAGTGAAACACAACCCACTGTGATGTGATCAGAGTTCTAGCACATACAACCACCACATCTCACTGTCTAGTTTGTGATGAGAAATTACTTGCTGAAAAGAAATGTTCTTTTGTGCCCCAAAATGAATGATGGGTTATTGGCAAACCTATAGAAAATTTCTTTGAGAAAGACCTCGTTAGAAACTGTCAGTGTGATGGTGGGGTTTGTTGTCTATATGGACTACTTTTATTCCAGCTCCTTGCTCTGTCTTGATGCTTGCTAGTTTGCTACCTGTCTAATATTAAATTATTTTATCTAAGAACAATAGGGCTAGTTGGAATCCGGAGGTCTCTGTGCTCCTCCTCTGCTGTGGAGAGGGGATAAGACATCCCTTAGTAATTACCACTGAAATTGCAAAAAACCAAAGCCTTTACCTCTCATTAATGTCCAGATCTGTTTTGACTTATTTTTCTCACTTTGTCTAGATTTAATCAGAATTTTAAAGAAAACGCGCTTTTGTGGCTGTAATAATCATCCAGGAATAATTTCTGAACCTCGCTATGAGTTTTGCTGCTCCTTATTGAGGAGTACTGCCGCAGTAAGCCCGCTCTTCCTTGGGCAATTCTCTGTCGGAATGTTTTCACGCCGAGCGTGAGCAGCAGCCAGAAGAGAGCCGCGCTGAGTGCCCAGCGAGGAGGAATCGCCCTTGCAGGCTGCCGAGAGCGCGGAGCGGCGCTGCCTGCGGCTTGCGGCGGGCGCTGCCAGCGCAGCGGGGCCGGGGCGCTCCGGGAGCGGGCGCTGCGCTCGCTGCTGCTCCAGCCCGCAGGAGACAAGTTATTACCATATCAATGAGATAAGGTCTTAGATAATTGCAGGCTGAAAGTAAAACTGAGCTGGACTGCTCGTGGCTGGAAATTTTAAGTGTACCCTTCTACCTCAAATTTTAAAGCTTTTTAAAAAGTCTTTTCCTTTTTTTTCCCCTTCCACCCATTAGCAGAATCTGTGAAATGACATAAAGAGCCCTTATGTTATCCAGTTGTGACTATTTTGGACCTGGAACTTTTCTGGTCCCTTTCCTTTCTCCTCTGCTGCTTATTATGAAACCCGTATGCAGAGGTAATAAAATTGCTTTGAGGAGAATAGGAATGTGAATCCCTCTGAACAAAAAAATCTAGTGCAGTCCCTTTATTCCTTTTTCTCTAAGAAAAAGTAAAAGCAATTATCTTTGGCTGAGTCCTTCTCTGTCCCTACTTGGTCTGGCCGTGCCTGAGGATGGGTGGTTCAACTTAGAATACACTTTTGGCTCTGGGTTAATATCTTTGTTTTCTGTTCCCAGGCATCTGACTGCAGTGTGGAGTAATTAAGTAAAAAGTAATACTCTACTACATCAATCTCTGTGTTAATATTTTCTCTCCTGAGTAGGGCATAAAATCCCAAGGAAAGAAGGAAATATTTTCATGTGTCTCATCAAGGCATGGTATAATCTTAAGGATCCCTTTTAGTAGCCAAAAGTGTTTTTTCAATTGGCAATCATCAAACAGCCTTTGTTGCAAGGGAGAAACAGCTGGAGAGACAGCCAAGCAAACAGCACCAAATGTCTCCTTTGTTGTGGGGACCAAATTTACAGACCAAGGTCAGGCCTTGCACACTTAGTTTGGATAAAATCCAGTTTTTCATAGAAGTCTGGGATGACCACTTCCTTACACCCAGGAAATGTGTCTGGAGCAGGGCACAGGGCTTGTGCTGGATGAATTGGTGGAGGCTCAACCAAAGGACACTTGCCAGCAGCACTCAGGAGTGAAGTCTTTGTCTCTGCTAATAGCCATGTGAGGCCTGTGTGCCTGACAGGTACATAGTACATCCAAAGGGACACAGTCCTGCATCTTCTGTCTCTGCCAGACTAAGCATATTCTACCTAAAAGCAGGCACAGGAGGGCTTACTGCTCTCCAGGCCTGTGATCCTGCTGCTGGAGGCAACTGCCATTCCTCTTGCCAAAGTGTCTTTGCTTGGAACTTAATTATTGAAAATGTTTCCTGCCATTCCTGGGAGGAAATTTCTGCAATTGTGGGTTTGTTCCTGAACCTGTGTCCTTGGGTGATCTGAAGACTTCCCATTTCTAGCCTTAAGACATTCATGGGCAGTTTATAACCCTTTGACTAAATCAGGTAGATGACACAAAATCATAGCTACAGAAATGCTTTATGCTATTAACATAAAAAAATCTATGCATTGAATAATTGCATATTGAAAGTAAATACCAATTTAAGCTCAGTCTGAATGTCAGTCCATCTTGAGATAGAATGTAAAACTTTTCCAGAAGATTACCTGAACTGAGTCTTTATTTAAATACCATCTTTCTTTCTAATGCTACAGGTTCAAAATTGCTGCTTGCTCTTGCTATCCAATTCACAACATCACTTCAGTCTGATGCCTTTCCTGCACCTAGGGGATTGCTAGGGGACTGTTTTATTTATTTTGGTAACTTTGCAGAACAGCTAGAGAAATAACAAGCCCAAAGAAAGAAGGTAATTCTACAGTTTGGTCACCTAAGGTACCTACAGTATTACAAAGTTTAATACAAATAGATCTTTAAACTTGAAGAAGCAATGTCTGAAACACAGGTGAGATGTTTCAAAGAAAACTGGCTCCATGTGAAGAATTAGGAATATGTTCCTTTGGAACACAGCGTGGCTTGAAACATACAGCTCTCCCAACATCTGAATCATCCTGTGGATGTGATGATGTCCAGAGGATATTGAAACATAGACAGGAAGAAGAAAAGTCAAACAATAAAGGCAGAATGAAAGAAAAATGAACACTAAGATTAATATTTCAGCAGTCTATTTAAAACCATGTTATTAAAGTGCTTGAGGCATTAAATTTGCTGGTGTGACTAGTGTGGGAAATAATTTTATTTTAAACATTGTGCAGTCTTGGAGAACTTGCAGAAGTTTTCAACCAAAGTAATGCATTATGCATCTGAATTGGACAGAAAAAAGTGTAAATCCTACATATAATAAAAATTGATGGAAGCATAAAAATGCCTGGAATTTAAAAATAAATTATGAAGAGCATTCAAGGAGATTAAATCATGTAAGGAAAGAACAGTGGAGACAAAGCAAACTTTACAAAAAAGAACAACTGGGAATTTCATCACAAGATTGCTTCAAAGATGTTTAGGATACACTTTTCCCACTGGCTAAAGTCAATCCACAAAGTAAAAGCTGAATCATCTACTTGCAGGAAACCAGAAACAGGGCCAATGTCTGGGTAATTCCAGTCCTCACTGCTGCTGATAAACAGCAAGGTAAATGTCATGGCTCCCAAAGAGGACTGTGAGTGCTGATGTCCTCTGCACCAGACTGTTTGCTATGGCAGGGAAGAGCCTGCTGGAGGGCTGAGCTACAGTCTGCCCCACAGCCCAGCTGAAACAGATTTCCCACTTTTCTCATTCCCAAGGTGAGAGGACATAGGAGTGGCAGTTATTAAAATGCACGCTGATCCACTTTTTTCAAAATGCTTATTTATACTACAGTGAGGGTGGGAGCAGAGATCTGATGTATTCATCAAACATGGGAAATAAAAGGTGTTAGAAACATCCTCCTGTAGGTGCTACAAACTGGTTCTTCTGAACAAAAAGGAGTTTATCTCCATCTTCTTTCAGATTTGCTATTTGGGAACAGTATGATTTCACTTCTCTAGGCTCCTTTAGATGTTGTGTGATTGAGTATAGTCCATTATGGTTTATTATGTGACTCCACAGCAGAAACCCTTCATTCCTTCCCTTTTTCCTCCCACCTTCTCTTTCCCCAAACTGCCAAGGGAAGCTGTTGCCTGGGTTCTGTGTGTCTGGGCAAGCTTTCTCAAGGAGAGCTGGAAACAGAGTCATAGTCTCAGTTGTGATGTGCTATAATGAGGTGTTTTCAGGTTTTCCAATTGTCACTTCTGTTCTTTTGCTGGCCAGATGGCCCATTTGAAACCATCTCATCCGAGTTATAGCTCCTTGCTGTCAGCACTTGCTTTCTGCCTGAACTTCCAAATACAGCCCTAGAGTGATATCCAACCTTTAATTTCTGAACACAGTATAGTTATTATTCACCTTGCAGTTTGTTCTCTGATGCAGGGTTTTTTTAAACAGTGTCTGAGTCTTTTTTGAGCCTTCCTTAAGGAATTCTTCAAAGCATTTTTCTAATATTTAAATTTGTAAAAAAATTCTTTCTCTTTTAGGGAACTTTGTTTCACAACTTTGTTAAAATCTGATTGTGGTATAAAACATTAGCATGCATAACCACTGTGGTACTGAAATCTTTGTAGCCTAATTAAAAGTAAGCTCAAACTGGAGACAGTTTCGGTTGAACACCCCTGTGTTCACTTCATTAATGAGTGCCCAAAGTGTCACTCTGAAAAGGACTTCCTTCAGTGCCATGGTGGACCAGGTTGTCCCTTGTTTGATCAGCCCACATAAAGCCAAAGGGGGTTGCAATCATGACGGGCTGGTTTCTGGCTGGGACAGCTCTCCTCCCTGATCCCCACGATCCCTTCTGCCTCAGCCACGGGGGAGCTCCGTCCCTCCCCTGTACCTGAGTCTCCTCTTGGGAGGAGATGCAGTGACTGCAAGGAGAGGTGACAGTATTTCCTTACTTAAGGGTAGGGCATGGAGATGGCATGAACCTGGAGACCAGGACAGTAGGATAAACCCATCTCATGCTGAAGCTATGGCTTAAGTTCAATAATCAATATTTTCCATGTGCTTGATGCCTTTTGTTAGAATAGAGCATGCAAATACATTGGTGTTTGGATTACATGGGTGCCCAATTGTGGAAACCCCAGTCAATTTGTTCCACTTTGTTCTCTGACTTTGAGATTTTATTTCCTTGCATGAAATGAAAGGGAAAGGAAATCTTGTGATTTCAATGAGTATTGATTTGGCAAGGTTTGGTCCATTTCACTGCAAAAAAAGAACACCCCACTGCCCAAAGATTGCTCCCTCCACACTTTTTTGCTCAGCACCACCCATGTGCTGGGAACCTCAGCAAAAAGCTGCTTTTACTGCTCCACTTAGGGTTAGGCTTGAAAACGCCACAAAGCCCAGAGCTCCAGGGACACTGCAACTACAAAAGGCACACCAAGAGGAAAATGGCACTGCCCCAACATTGCTCCCTCCACCTCTTTCTGCTTGGCACCACCCATGTGTTTGGCACTCAGCAAAAGGCTGCAGTGTTCTTAGATCTCCCTTTCATGTCTTTAGTCACCTTTTTTGTCTAACTTGTGCTATTTGCTTTAATGATCCAAAGACTTGGGACAATGTGTATGTCTGGGACACACCAGCATGTGGCTTTTCACTATTCCTCTGATGTACTGTTACCTGCAGAAATTGAAGCAAGGATTATGACTTCTGAGAACTGTAGAGTGTGAGAGGTTAGAGGTAATCTTGGCACTTGCAAAGAAATCTACATTGCAGTTTAAACTGAGCCAAGAATCCCCTTTTGCCAGCCCTTATGCAACCTTTGTTTTCACCTGAAAAGCTCCAGATCTAAAAATATCAGAGAGGAGAATGTCACTGTGGGATTACATAGTGACTTTAATGTTAAAAATATATCCAGGGTGATTTTGAGCATTTCTGAAAATGCCTGACATGTACCATCTTAAATGCCTGTTTACCCTTTTGCAAGTTGGAATTTCTCCTGTGGTAGATCGTTGGGCTGAATACCCAGAGCCTGGGTTAAAGCTTAAACAGGAAAGACATCAAACAATGCAAATGCCAAAGCAGGTTTGCTGTGTGGAAAGTTGTTATCTCTGCATGTACGGGTTGTAAGGTTTTACACTGCCCATCTCAAATGCTTTTCAACATGTGGTTTTGGTCCACATACATAAATGCCCATGGGTTTAGTATTTGGAACCCGCATCTCCAACCCTATTCTGGGAGGTTTATTTTGTGACACAGAATATTTTCTGTACTATCTATGTTCACTTCAATGTTTCACGGCAGAAAATCATCCAGGATACTTTTTCCCTAGTTTATGAACTTTTTTGCCTTCAGATGTTTATAATTTATAAAAGGAGGTTTGAGTAGAACTTGTGAAAAAATAGCAAATGTTTTGCCAGAGATTGCAGGGCTAGACTGTTCCAAGTCCCAGACATAGTTTGTTACAGGGAACAAGTACACATCATGTGTGTTTGCAGTAGGATTAAATCTAAAACAAATGCACTGAAATTAGATGACATAAAAGTAATGAAAAGGTCTTCATTCCCAAAATTCTACAAATATATCTGATGTTTATATTGTGAGTATGTGTTTTAGCAAATGAGAAAAAGCTTGTGGAATATTTGGATCATGAAAGAGTAAAAAATACGAGGTAACTATAACTTTATGTATCAATAAATACTTATGCTTTTAGAAGACCTTGAGAGCTATTGTTGATTATGAAAACATCAGTTGCTGTCCAGAAGAACAACACTGGAAACACTGATTCAGTAAAATGTGCAACATAAACCCCTCAGAGTAATAAACAATGTCATAAAAACTGCCAGTGCCATAATTGTTTAAAAGGTGCCTTCAAACCTGAAGCTGTGACCATATAGTTAGAACAATGACTGAAGATATGAGAAATTTATGCTGGTTCCTCTCCTTGCCTGTGGATTTTCCATGTGACCAATGGTCTGTCTCTGTGAATGCTGGCTCAGAGTTCCAGCTGATCTGCTGCTTCCTGAGGTTGCCATCTGTCAACCAAGTGTGTGTAGGCTTTTTATTTCACACTTGCACGAGGTTAATAGTATCAGCTTCAATTAAAAAAGATCAGACCTTACCTATTTTTTATTTTGCATGTGTGACAAGTGCACGCAGCTTCACTGGCAAACAGGACTTTGTCAAGTACTGACAGCTTGACTGGGTCCCAAAATGGGGTAATATTCCTTTCTCTCTTTGTACTGAAGATAGTAGCCACATTATACTGGAGACAAGTGTTTTTGGGTGGTTCTGGATAAAGGTTTATTTTCCTACTGAAGTAGTACTTAGTCATGCGAGATATTTTCTCCTTGAGTTCAGCGTGCCATTAGTCACTGCTCCGTGCAGTTCGCTGGGTCTGTGCCTGTGGCCACGGCTCCTGACTGGAGGCAAAGCTCCCCCTCTGCTCTGCCTTTGCAGGGTGTTCCACTCAACGTCCAGCCCTGGCTCTCCTCTGGTTCTGCTGCACGTGAGACAGGGGCACAGTTGTTAGAAAGTTATTGAAGAGGAATTACTGTGAAGGGGAGACTCAGGATTAAATGACAGGTGTATCTGCAGGTGCTGCTGGGGAAAAATATTGCCACTGACAGCGATGTAGCTGGTTTTGATCACAGGAAAAAGCATTCCAACAACTCAGATGGCCTGTTCTCTTAACTTGTCACAGCTTATTCATTGACTGGCAAAGATGTGTTAAAACATTTGGTATATTCTTTCTCCAGCTGTGGATGATACCTAAAAAAAAATTGAAATCCTATTTGTCTCAGCATTTTTCCCAAAGAGTTATTGCCATTTAAATTTCCATGGCATTTGCAATAACTAAAAATAGCGTAGGTGTTCACTTGCATATATTATAAATTAATTTGTGGCCAGTGAGAATCAGCTCAGCAGATTCTGTTGTGTAAGAATAATAATATGAACAGAAGTTTTTAATTTCCACTTCAGGACCTTGTGGATGTAGATAAAGGCTGTGTTGTTTCTTTGATTTTTTGATTGTATTTCTGACTCACTGTCACTTCAAGCTGTCTGACAGAAATGCAGATCTTGGCACCTGTTAAACATAAGCAGTAGCAAACTGGATTTCCATCAAAATAAACAGTCTAATGACTTCTGATAACCTCTGCTGAGACAGACATGGCAATGGTAAGGAGGCTTCCACCAGTTGTACAAGCATCCCATGAGAGGGAGAGAGCTCAGGCAAAGTTACTGACCTCAGCAACAAGAGATTTGTTAGGCTCTTGTCATATCATATATGAGAGTGAAATAGGAGGTTGCTTTAGGCTTGCCTAGTAGGGGGATGTTTTTTGAGAGGCTTCCAGCTCCTTTCTCTGATGTGAGAGTTTTGCTGGTGATCTTCACTGCAGAGACTGGGTTTGTCACTCCTTCCTTCCATTTGGACAGCATGCTGTATGCTGTCTTCTTTTCACATGTGTGGAGGAAGGGTATGAAAGCAACCAGTACAAGGTCTCAGAGCCCTGTTCAAACCTGGTGATTCAGGCTAAAAGCAAGTGCAATATTCCCTCTGTCAGGTCCCTCCATGGAACAGGAACCTGTGTGGGAGATGGTCTAAGGGATGTGATGGCGAAGGGGCAAGGGAAGAGACAGGGAGTGGAAATGTGCATTTTAAGTATGCTGTTTTATTGTGCTTGAGAGGCAGCTCTGCCTGGCTGAAAGCAGTGAGCTACAGAGTGAGGGGCTGTGAACAAGTGAAGTCCAGACTAGCTGAGCTCACGGCTGTGAGGTCAGTTGTTGTTTAAACATACAGCAGTAGCGGCCTTTGTCAGGACTAAATAGTTAGAACCCGAAGAAAGTTGGAGATAGAAGGCTTTCTGCAGAGATCTTGTGTTGTGAAGGCCCTTCAGGAATTTCCTCCATACCTTAGGGCTGTACTGCCTGTGCCAGAGCAGAGGCTGCTGGTGAACCAGGAATGGCTCCTGGGGCTGAAGAGGCTCCTCTCACCAGACTGGTGGCCATCCACTTCAAGCATCTCCACACTGCAAGACTCAGCAACTTAAAATGACGAGTACAGTGTTATTTTAAGAGGGGTTATGAAATGAAAAATTGATTAAGTTGGTGGATCTCTTAATTATTGGGATGAAAGGGTTGTGAAATTAATATTACAGTTTGAGAAGGAGATATTGTACGTTATTCTGCTTATCTACACTGCTAGTGGTACTTTTTTTAAAAATAGTGATTGGAGAGTTAATTACTTGTCTTTTTAAAGTGACGTCTCTGATAGAGGCTTCAGCCAGTGTTTTAGAATCCAACAAACTTCTGATTTACCTCCAGACATATGTCAGTGGAAGGATTAGATGTGGCTGAATAAGAGGAATGTAAACAGAGAAACACACATGAATTTGTAGGGCATTTTGCTGCAAGCAAGTTTTTTATTGATGGTGATGTGATTAAAAAGAAGCAATCCTACTTAATTTTTTTAGCTAAGAAAAAAAATAGCTGGTAGGGAACCGTATTGCGTTTTGCTGGACATTTCCTTTTCCCTTGAACATTGGAACCAAGAACCCCCCAACCATTTACAGGTGAATTTCGCTGTCCTTCAGGAAACCCAGCTTTGTGAACCAAGAAGTCATGCTCTAGTGTTGCTTGTGGTGTCTTTAGCTGGTTACAAATTTCAGCAGGGAGTTAGTGTGGCAGTGGGTCAGCCTGCAGGAAGCAGGTCAGGGATGCTCAGTGCTCTGTCTGCAGGACCCTGTTTCAGAGAGAAGTGCACAGAAAGCAAGAGGGATGAAAAGTGTTGCTGGAGACCACTCTGTCACTGGTCCATGCTCACAGGGTGAAGTGTGTGTTTTGGGTGGAATTGATATTGGGAGAAGCAGGAGGCATCTTCATTCATCCACCTATCAGTGAAGTAAGAGTGGAGCTCTGAAAATGCAGCACACACATATGCAATCTCCTTCATCCCTGCTTGAAGATTACAAATTTATTTTTTTGGAAGAGTCTCTCAAGTTTAAGTACTGTTGTGAATGCAAACACAGGCAGTAATTTAGGGTCTTGAATAGCCTCTTTAAATGGCAGCAAATTATTGTAACATTTATGGCACAAACAGCAGGGGAGATACAGTAAGATTCAAACACCAGCCTTTAGTCCAGAACACCCCATTTCTTCCTCCAGAACACTTGTAAGGTGTAGAGAATTGGAGACAGGGAAAGCATCAGTCTTGACCCAATACCCTTTTCTGAATTTCCACTATTGTCTAATGCTTTCCCAGAAATGAATCATTGCTTCCTTGAGGCTCTTCCACTCCAGTGAACTTGTAGTATTAGGCCTGATATGATGGAAAGGTCCAGGCAATTAGCACTGAGCCAGGGCAGTTCCTCACAAAAGCTGTCATGATCCTGTCTGCTGTCATGGGACACCACTTATTTTCTTTGGATACACTTTTGGGCAAGATGAATTGTAAGCAGGTATAGCTTTAGATGGTTTAAGTTGAAAAGTGATTGAAAACCTACTTTCACTTGCTCTGCTTGTAGCCTAAGATATTACTTATTTTTTCTATAAGACAAGCTCTGGGCAAAAACTATCTATGATTGTGACTCAAAATCTGGGGACTAAACAATTACTTCAGTAAAGATTTCAATGTGGCATTTGACACACCACAAATTGCCTGGCATATATAATCCTATTAACTGGAGTGGAGGAATGAGATCCTTTTATGCTTAGAATCAACAAACACTGCACACTAACCACTGCTTATCTCAGACACTAAATAGGCACCGAGAACTGAGGCTGGTGGTTGGCTCCCTGACTCACCAGAGCAAATATAGATAATACCACATGTTCTGAAAATACCAGAATGAAATCATGCTGGCTGCTTTTTCCAAAATATGTCTAAAACCTGTTTGTTTTTTTTTCCTTGCATAACTTCTGGCTTGTTTGCTTTTACTTAATTCTCATTAAATTTTCTAAATGATGCTTGTATTCCCAATCCTCTGCTCTGTTTATGCTGTGTATTAAGTTGTGCACCTTTAAGGCTGGTTCCAAGAGCGAAGGGGCAGAAGATGCACGTGGTTTGTTTGCAGAAGCTGCACTCCTGCACATTCCTGCTCCCAGACTATGCTGTCTGCAGCACGGACAGCGGGAGAGAGCTCTCCTCTGCTTTTAGTTAGTTTTTAGTTAGCTGAGGCCAGAAGTTTTTTGGAACTGTTCAGCTCTTGTTCGGTTTGGGAACACCAGGACTGTTGTCTGGCGGCTCTCTGAGCTGCTCTGCGGAGGACAGACCCACAGACAGGACGCTCTCTCTCTCCAGTCCCCAGAATTTGCCATCTCTTCAGAACAATGGGAGGTTTCATTGTGTAATATTATTCATTTTTTCATGTTTGGGAGTACTTTGCGTGTTAAATAAACATTTTTCTCCCCTTCTTTCGAAGGAGATTTTTCTCCCGGACAGGTGAAGGAAAGGGACGCTGAATTTTGCACTTCAGGGAATCATCCCTTTGGAAGGTCCCTCCCAAATTTGTCCCAAACCAGGACAATGTTGCAGTATTAGCAACCTTATGTCACTTGTTAAATTCATGCCAAAACTACTACTTCCATGTTTTTCATCTCTTAAATGAAATGGAGAACCTTCTTAGAGATGAGCTCTGACATGCTACAGAAAGTAATATTTCTGTAAAAAAATGCTGTTGTAAACAAACACCAACACATTTACAACATCAGCCTTACAGAATGTGAGGAATAACAACTGAGAATGTCTTTTGAAATATTTCCTCGGTTCCACTGTGCACATTTGCTGTGATGCAGTCTTCAATTAATTTTGTGTTCACATAGTCCTTTTCTCAAAACATGGTAATATGCATTTAATAAGGATTTTCATGCATAATCTCCTAGGGATTTCAAAGTGATAATTTTTTTTAACTGCATGTTTATCTTCCATTTTGTCTAAGGACATAACTGGTACCAGTGCAAAGCTATCTATATTTGGATAGGCCCTAGAAGGAGATGGCACTTCTCTCCTTCAGTTGTTGCTTCTGATCTCATCTCACTTCTATACCAGTGGGATGCATTTTTTTTTGCAATTGTTCCCTGCCTTCATAAAATTTATCATCTTGCTATTTTACAATTGATATTTGCAGGTTTCAGAAGTTGAAATGAGCTGCTGGACTCATTTTTATCACTGTGCTCTTGTGAAGAGCAAACACTTGTTCAAGTCAATGAGTTAGTGTTGCCTGTTCTACTTTAAGAGAACTCTGAACCCAATAAATCAAAGCAAAGCAAATACTGCAAATAATTTAGGTGATCCATATGGTTTTTATATTAGTGGCAAATAGTACCTGCATCACTAGGAAATATATTGAGAACCATAAAACCTTAATTCAGTCTGGAAGGGACCTCCAGAGGTCATCCACTCCAATACAACCCTCACTTCAAAAGAGGTCTGACTAGATAAGGCTGTCCAGAGTTATGTCCAATCACCATCCTGAGTGCAGTGAAGCCTATAGATTGCCTCAGAACATCTGGGACATCCCAGATTTGCTGCAGTGTTACCAGTGACTGTTTGCTTTAATGGCATGAAACAGGATGCCTGGATGAGCTTCTGAATAGATAGAGGAATAAAACTCAGTTAAATGTAAGAAAAACCACACTGCAGTTTGTTCTTGGCGAAAAAGGCAAGAATAAACCCTGAAGAAATTAAAATCGTGAGGATGTAAAACAGGGGGGTGTTGATAGATGCTCTGAGTTCTCAAGTGCTGAGCTGGCAGAATGTGAAAATTAACTCCGTAGGTTACAAATTTTTGCCAAGGAATTTGAAATCCTGCCTGGGAAACTTGCCTTTAAGCTGCTACTGTGAGCTGTGGGCATTTATTCTGGAGAGAACCCACAGTGTTTCTAATGCGTTTTGTTGCATGTGGTGTGCATCTGCCGTGGTGTGATGTAATGTAACATGGCATGTGGTGTTATAAATAGAATGATGAGATCTTGCAAAAACCTGCCTGGCAGGCAAACTCCCTGTCTTTCCTTTTGAAAGGCTTCCTGAGCTCTCCACTACGCCTCCCTCTCTTGTTAAGTACCTTCCAGCCCAGCACCCTCCTGCTCGGGTTCCTGGGGAGAAGTTGGGATGGAACGGGTTTTTCTCCCAAATTCCTTTTGCTTGTCAGCAACACAGCCAAGACTTCATGGGGGGAGTGTCTTGTGCTCTCATTTGCTGTCTCTCCTTTCATCTGTGTCTATGCATTTCTAATTTGCTCTGTGCTATGGGCAAGATGCTAATTTTAGCAACCTTGTGTAATTACTCTGAAGTCACTGGGGTTAATGCATGTGTTCAGTATAGCTCCAATCAGAATCTTGCCTTATGTTGTCTTAATATTTTTAGCTTTTTTTTTTTTTTTTCTCCCTGCTGCCAGTAAATTAAATCTCTGTGGCTTTAGTAGTAACACTAATGCTAGAATAATATTCAGACATGATTTAAAATAGGCCAGGGAGTGAGAGTTACCAACAGGACAACATGGGAGCAATTCCCTGATCTTTTTGGCAGGGATGCTGGTCTGCAATTTTACGGTCCCCAGCTTGCTCTCTGGAAGAGTGATGTGTTACTATATTTATACCAATCTGTTAAGAATATTGCTTTACCAGCCTTTATTTCTAGAATTGTTTGGGTTTCCAGGCAGGCTTCTCCTCTGACTGCCTAAGCAAGAATAGTTTGTTTTAGCAGCATCTTGTATAAGAGTTGAAGGTCATATCAGTTGCCTGATAATAGTCATTAGTCTGAAGTCTCAGCTGTAAAACTGAACTTACCAGGACTCCCTCTTCTTACATGTTTTATGTTCCAGTGTGTGACAGAATACACAGAAAGGGATTTAAATATATTTTTCACTAGCATTTTTTAGGTATTTTGTCTTCATTTTTTATATAGATTGAAATGATATTTCTGAAACTCTGTTGATAGAAACATTAGATGTTAGAATTTTTTTTTTCACAGAAAGGATTGTCAAGCATGGAACAGGCAGCCCATGAGAGTGGTGGAGTCACCTTTCCTGGAAGTGTTCAGAAGAAGTGTGGATTTGGCACTTGGGCCGTGGTTTAATTGTGATGGTGGCAGGGACGCTGGGTTGGCACTTGGACTTCGTGATCTTATGGGTCTTTTCCAACTCTAATGATTTATATTCAGCATATAAATACTTTGACATGGTGTGGTTTCCTGTTGCAAAGCTTGTTGCTTCTGTTGAGTAAAACCCAAATATATTGTGATACCACCTTCTGAAGTCTTAAATGGTTTTGAGACATCAGTTGTCAAGTCCATACATGGAGACAGCAGTTTGGTGGCATTCACTCTCCCTTGACTGAGCCACATGGGAGAAGTGTGCATGCAGAAATGACTGAGATATTTCACAAGGGAGATGTTGCATCAGACTTGGTGTATTTCCTGAAGGGTGAGGAGAAGCAGTCAAATGTAGCAGATAAATAATTGTTTTTTTAATCACTTCCCATTGATTGTCTGTCCATACATAAGAAAACATAGACCAGGGAAAATGTTAGCACATGAATGCTGCATTGAGTTGAAAGTCATTGTGTTTGGCTCAGTAATCTAGGCAAAAACAAAACAGATTCAGCCTAAAGCATGATAGCACTTGTTAAATTTCACAACTCATGAAATGTTTGAAATGCTATAGTGTTACAAATTAAAAGCATCTTTATATGCATGATTGGAGGCATTATCAGGGGATAGTTTTTTAGTAAAGGCTCTTCTCTTCTCTTCTCTCTTCTCTTCTCTTCTCTTCTCTTCTCTTCTCTTCTCTTCTCTTCTCTTCTCTTCTCTTCTCTTCTCTTCCCTTCTCTTCCCTTCTCTTCTCTCTTCTCTTCTCTTCTCTTCTCTTCTCTTCTCTTCTCTTCTCTTCTCTTCTCTTCTCTTCTTTCTCTTCTCCTTTCTTTCACTTAATCTGTTCAGCTATGCTGAAACATCCTTTCTTAAACTTTGTCTTGGGTGGTATCACCCTGCCTCTAGTTTTGTGCATCTTGCATCCCCAATTGCATCTGGAGTGTTAATTTCTTTCTAGTTACTTTGAGGGCTGTTCTTTGCATCCAAATTTATTCTCCTCCAGCTCCAAAGATTTATTTCTGTCTGCAGTACAAAAAAGAAATAAGACTAAGCGATGCAAGAAAATGTTGCTTCCCTTTTCATCACAGGATATTTTTCTTCTAGATCTAAATGTGCACTGCTCATCAGAAATTAATGGATCTTGTGTTGGCTGCAATCCAAAGCATGTACAGCAAATTCTGGACTTTTGCAATTTTTTAATTGATAGACAGGAATTGAGATAACTGCAGGGTCCTTTGATACTACTTAAGGAGCAGAACAAAATGCTTCAGTACAGTAGATTGCACTTGAAACACATTTGGTCTCAAATTTCCCTCATTTGAAATGAAAATACATGATAAAAAACAGAAGTACTGAAAGAAAATGCAGTTGCTTATAAAACCTGTGAAATCTCTTTTAGTCACCTTGGTATCTTGCCTTTAATTGCTGGTGGATAAGCATGAAGGGTGGGCTAAATGAGCTAACTGGATGCTGTGGGATTTTTGAATCCTCAGTGTTTATTTAAATTGCATTTTATGTGTGTAACTGTATTGAAGCTGGGATTCAGCATTGTGACAGAATCTGAAATCAGGCATTGCTTTAATGACCTCCTGGTGTTAAAGGATACTTTCTCGGGTAATTTGAATAAGTTTTGTGAAATTACTCAAGCCTTATTTTTGTTAAATGCTTTGTAACGGGGCATACAGATGAGCAGAAACTCTTAATAGAAAGGTGAGGAAAAAGTAGTGGCCCCTTAAATCCTCTTCTCTCCTTGGACTGAATCCACTGGCAGAAGGTGTCTAAAATGTCTTAAGGTGTCTCCAGGTTCTTGTATGTTCTTCACTCCACCACCACTTGCTCTTAAACACACAAGAAATTGGTACTGGAAGGAAAAGAAGAAGCATTTGCAGGTGGTACAATGCTTTTTTATCAGCCAACTATCTAGTGAAATACTGTTTAAAACAAATTGTAATGGAATAGCTTTTGCACCTTTAAAAACAAAACAATTAAACAACAACAAAAACTAAAAACCAAAACCCACCACACAAACTTTTCTAGTGCATTCATAGATTTGTTCTTCCATGACACCCATGAGGGATTCTCTTTTACTGAAAACCTAAGATTAGGAACTTAACAACACAAGGTATTTTTCTGGTATAGAGCAAGCTGTTCCTTGTGCTACATTTGCCCACACTGAACAATGTCTGGCTGCAGCATGACCCCTCCTTTCCTGCAGTGTAGTGTCTCAATAACCCTTTCCTCAAGTGCTGAAGAACTGTGGATGAATATAGGGAAGAAATTAACTTAAAACCAAATGGTGTGGCTCTGTTTTCAGACTCTTCAATGCATTTTTCCTGCAGGAAAAACAACTACATAGTCAAGAAAAGTCAACAATGAAACGTTAGAACATTGATATGTAGCAGCTATTTTACAGCTTTGCCTCTGAGCTGCTGTGATAGTGAAAAGTCCTGATCTGCAAATAAATGCATTATGGAATGTGGGGTAGTAGACCACAAGGCAAGAAATACATTGTGCTTTGGTCAACACAGTGACAACAACAGTGGTGAGTGCTGCAGGGACTCAGTATAACCATGTTCCAGTGACACTTTCTGAGATGTAAATCCTGCCTGCCTGTGTCTGTGTTTGTTTGACTCTGCAGTCTTCAGCTGTGGCTTTTTTCTTTCTTTATTATTAAAACTTTAAAAAAGAAAGCCAAGGGGGAAAAAATCCTTATGTGATCATGCAGTGAAAGTTAAGGACATGTAGCACACCTCACTGCATCAAAGGTGGCCAGCATCCTTAAAGTAAGTGGTGAAACAAAAGAGTTTTCATTTCCATTATAACACAGAGCACATTGCACTTGTGCAATGAATTTATTCCTCATGAAGCTTCTTGAGAGCTGCACTCTGGAGTTTGTGTGCAACTCTTTCACAGTTGTCTTTGAGCTTAACAGTCTCCCAGAGCAGCTGAACTAAGTGCCCAGTAGACTTTCCTTTGCCCAAATGTACCTTGAATATTGGATAAGCTGAGATATGAGCTTATGCATTTTTCTGTCTGTAAGCAGCAAGATGAACTGAAGGGGAGTCTGCCTCTGCTACAACCTGTTCTGTACTTGCCAAGCTTTTCCCTTGTGGATGTCAGTCTCCAAATATCTTTGCACAACTTCTGTAACCAGAGAAGCTATGTGCAAAATAACCTTAAAGTCAGAATTATCTCAAGATTATTGTGTGCAATTGAATAAAACATAAATTGCTTTCTATTTTTAATACTCAATTGAATTTCTAAAGGTTGTTGCTAGATGAGAAGTTGGTTTATTATCCTACAGATTCCTGATGGAAATAATTAGCTTCTCTCACCACCAAGACTCAATGCAATAAGCTATTCTTGAGAGTTATCCTGCCAAAGATACATGTTTAAAAGCATTCTCTCTGTGAGTAATTGTTTTCCTTGTTATCTGGAGAGAGAAACAGATTTACATACCAGAAGCAATTGCTGTCTGCTAAAATTGCCACTTTCACAAAAGCCAATTACTTTTTTCCCCTGTTTTCTACCTAAGAGTTCAATTTTGATATGGAAACTATCCTGCGTTACAGTGATATGGGGTCAAACTTATCAGAATGTGTTTTCTGGTCATTCATCATTCTGCTGTGTGGGTCTTGACTTCCTGCAGTCCTTCTCAGTCAGAACATGAGCTGCCTACTTATTTTCTTAGGCTTTGGGTTGATTTTATTTTGGTTTTGTTCAGCTTTGGGGTTTTAGGTTTGTTTGTTAAAGTCCTAACACCAAATTTGGATGAAAGATATTTAATCTTCCGTGCTTTCCATTTTTGAATAAGTTCTCCTGTGTCTGGAAATTCCCCTTAGGGCTGGTTTTTCTGGGATGTTGTGGTGTTGGAGGCAGGAGACTGATCCTCTGGATGATAATGCCTGCTTCTGTTTTTTAAATGGACCAGTTCTTGTGCTCATGAGCAGTAGTGTTGGGACTTTGGTCCCCATGGTCTCCTCAACTCCTTTGCTGTTTTTATATATGGAAGAATGAACAAGAGAAGAACTCTGCTTCTGAGTGAATATCATACATGTTTTGTTCAAAAAGACATCATATTAAATTGGGCTAAATGCAAAGTTTCTTTTGTGTGCCTGAACCCCTAAGATGTATAGGGCCTTTGTTTTGGTCTGCACAGATGGCTTTGAATAGAGTGGTTAATGCCCTACCACTGTTTGGAATTACAAACCCAAGGACAGTAGAAGCTCAAAGGGTTTCTTAACAAAAAATCAGAATATCTGGCATTGGAAAGGACCACAAGAATGATGGAAGTCCAACCCCCTGGCCCTTCAAGAGACCCACAAGGAATCACACCATGTGCCCAAGAGCATTGTCCAAACTCTTCTTGAACTCTGTCAGGCTGGTGCTGTGACCACTGCCCTGGGGAACCTGTCCAGTGCCCAACAACCCTCTGGGTGAAGATCCTTTCTCTGATGTCCAACCTGAACTGCCCCAGACACAACTTCAGGCCATTCCCTCAGTCCTGTCTGTCACTGGGCACCACAAAGAGGAGATCAGTGTCTGCCCTCCTCTTCCCCTCACAGGAAGCTGTAACTGCAGTGGGGTCTCCCCTCAGTCTCCCCCGGGCTGAACAGACCAAGCGACCTCAGCCCCTCCTCACATGGCTTCTCCTCCAGGCCCTTCACCGTGCTCACTGCCCTCCTTTGGACACTCTCTAACAGTTCAATGTCTTTCTCATATTGTGGCACCCAAAACTGTCCCCAGCACTGGAGGTGAGGCCGCCACAGTGCAGAGCAGAGCAGGACAATCCCCTCCCTTGCCTGGCTGGTGATGCTGGGCCTGAAGCATCCCAGGACACAGTTCTTCATCTATTGTGCATGAGTATGACTCCAAACACAAAAAGTTTCCAGGCTTCACTCACAAGAGATCAAGGAGTGGTTAAAACAGTAGAAAAGAAGTACACCGTTTCATTTATGTTCTTAAACTCTAGACGAACCCATCTTGACAATCTCAGCAGAGGAAAAATGAAAAATTAACTTCAAGGATGGGGGTAGGTGGGTGAAGCAAGAGATAAAGTTGTTAAAATAGCTTTATTAAGAATAAGCTAGCCTATTAAGGAAGCCTTCTGCTTCTGTACTTCTAGTTATGTGCTGTTGACAGATGCAATCCTTAAAAAATAAAGACACATAAGCCCATAAATGTAAGTGCCAGCTAATGATTTGCAGTTTTTGTGGTCATCTTCTCTGTTCTCAGTAAATATTTTTCTCCTGAAATGATTGTCATGGCAGTTAATAATTTAAAGTTATTATATAGCTAAGGGCTTCTCTCAAGGCTGATGTTACATTAGGCAATGCAGATATACAGAACAGACAATGATCTCTACTGAGTTTATTCTCTGAAAAGCCGACACAGACTAATAAAAACAGGCACCAAATAGAAAAATTGTACAAATGGATTTCTGTTTGAAGCATAGCCTGTGCCAGGAAAAGAATAAAGTGTTCTCAAGTGTTTATTTCCTTGTTCAATAATCGCTAAGGGAATAACCTTCATACATGCAACAGCCAGGGGTTTTCTTCTAGCTATAACTCAAGTGAAAATGGCAGGGATCTTTTCCATGCCTAAACCACTTCATTTAAGTATATGTTAAGTGTAGTTAAATGCTGTCGTGCATTTCCACTTAGAAATAGTAGCTAGAGACTGAACTTCGTTTAAAAAGGCTATCCTAGAATATCTACGCTCAACAAGTGGTGTTCAGAGGTCCTAAGTTTGCTCTGCTATTTGAAGGGGGATACAGCACTGACTGCAGTAGAAAGGGGAATGACCCAAAAGGCTGGATACATTGAGACAAATTATTACAAAACCAGTTATTGACTTAATTTACCACAATAGGCCGGCAGCACATGTGGACATTAATGGAATTAATCTGGCAAGGCAGAATCCAGTTGGTCTATTAATTTTTTTACTTTAATATACATGCTGCATCTGCAAAGACAATGATGAGTTTAACTGAATTTCAATGGCTGAAGAGAAGTATTTGCAATCTCAATCCAAAGATGAAGCTTGCAGATCCTTCTGAAGGAGCATGTAGTAGAAAAGGTCCATTAACACTGATGCAGCTTGTTTTGAATGCAACTGGGGAAGAATTCCAGCTTCAGCTGCACAAAGTAGGAAGATTCCAACCCACCAATACTTAATATGGGGTGGGTGGAAATTGAGCTCACTTTCGAATAAATGCAAGTACAGTCAGTATAGCAGAGACTTTGATGGATCTGTTCTGATGGGATGTGTGTTAATAATAACTGAGCTATATTGGTAAGCTGTATGCTTCTTGTTCAGGCGTGGGTAGAATATTTTTGGTGCCCATTAGAGCCCACTGAGTTAACTTGTGACATGGAGTCCAGTGAAGCATGTGACATTTGAAGTCTAGGAAATTCTGTGAAAATTTCATCTAAGAAAATTTCTTCCAGTGTTCAGTGGAATTATTAAATTATATTCTGGCCAGGCTTTGAGGCATGATGCAATATAATTGGGGAAAAATCGCTGGTGTGTCCACAGAATCTCCCACTCCCCAAACCCTTGAATCCTATGCTTGTGCTTTCCTGACTACAAAATGCTTTCTTTGATCCATCATGTGTTCTTATAGAAACTTTCCATGTAAACCCAGGCAGCCAGTATCCAGCTTCAAGTAAGGAAGGATAGAAGCTGCCAGTTATTAGTGGGAAACTCTCACCTGCAGAGTAGAAACATGGACTTAGAAATTGGGCTTGAGAGCCTTTTTGTTTTCTCCCTGTTCTTACTAAACTACTAAGTTCTAAGGTGTGTGTTGCCCCTGTTCTTCCTCATCTGTTGTGTTCTGTAAGAAGATCTACACCTTCATTTTGAAGATGTACCAGCTAAATAGGTAGGCAAATTCATAGAAAAATATTTTATTTTTATTTAGTGACTTAACCTTGAATTGCAAAGATAAATCATAACTTATGATCATAACTTCTTTAAGTCAGATTAATAAAAGGCTGTATTCACTAGTTTGGGGTACATCAGTGGATGTAGATTGTCCAGGATGCTTTACCTGTGTGTGGTAGATAATTTCCCTATTACATGGAGTATTCGTATCTATGGTGAACAAGCAAGACCCTGACAGATACTAAATCCTCATTGAATTGTTCTGTGTTATTATACCTTTCTGGGTGCTAATCAGTGCACTGAGCTTGGTCTGGGATCTGGGATCTGACAAGAACAAGATAACTCTTTATCCTGGTAACAGTTTTCTCATCTCCAGCAGATCTCTGCTTCTAACTTTTGTCTTCCTATCCCTCTGAGATTTGTTTAACAATCAAGTCTCACATCCAGATTTTTTCACAATTTTTTCTATTTGTTGATGTTCTCTGAGGGCTTTTGTAGAGGAAATGTGGAAATATTTAAGATTCATTTCTAGATAATGTTCTAGATATTTGTTTTATACTCCAATTTACACAAGGATCTATGGTTACTCAGAGGCCTGTTGTTAGTAAGCATGTTGTTATAGCTTGTCTTACACTCCTGAATTTTTCATGAAGTGCAAATTTAGCATCCAAGTTCTTTTTGTAAAAAGAGACCCAGTGAGTCAAATAAATCGAGTCACCTGTTGAATACAACCAACTCTTGATATGACTACCTTGCTGGTGCTGAGCTTGTCATAGCACAAATATACATGGGTAGATTGATATGGTATGTCTGAAATTGCTTTTCTTCTAAAGAATATTGCTCTGGGGCTTTTATGCATGTCTAATCTTATCAGGTCCAGGGGATATGCAAGTATCTCAGCTATTATGCCACTTATGGCGCTATATGTTGATTTCTAGTAGAAGTGGACTATCAAGTTTGAATATATCCAGTGTGGGGGAGGGTTCTAACTTAAATCTGTTTCAGTGCCCTTCCAATAATAAAATTCTTAGGAAAAAAATGCCATAAATTTTCCCCTACCTGGAAATGTTGTAGATTAATAGTTTTTTCCCAAGCATTTTAGTGACTACCAATACATGAATCCTGAGAGATTTAGAGATAATTATTCATGTTTAGTCCTATAAAGTAATGCATGTGACTTAAAAACCTTTAAATTAAAAATTTTATTCTATCCTTGTCCAGGAAGGAATTTTTTTCATTACTGTTGTATTTTAGAAATTGTACAGGGAAAGCACAGGTATTGTAACTCTTGCTCAGGGTCATAGATGAAGCAACCCCAAGAACTCGAAGTTCTAATTTTTCATTTCTGTGTTCACAGTATGAAGAGATCAACATCAAACAAGCTTTGTATTTGGTTATTTTTTCTTTCAGAACCTTATCCAAGCCCCCTTTTCTTATCTCCTGGTATTTTTTTTTTCCTCATAGATAAGGGGAATTTGTTCTCAGTGTGTCTTTCTTTCCTGCTAATAGGGTATAGATAAGATACTGTCTCTGATATTGCCCCTGCTTTCATGTCCTACACTTTCTTCCACACTGACAAGTCAGAACACACATCAGTTAAATAGGACTTCCAGGTCTTGCCTGTTTACCTCTCTGATCAGATTTTGATGGAGAGGTCATTAGAAAATGGGTTCACAGTCTTCACATGTATCTGTACTCTTCCTGACCTATGAATCTAAGACATCTCTGAAATACTTATCTGGCTTCAGTGAGAAATCTTGTATAGATATTGTTCTTTTAGTTTATCCTGATTGAAACTTTAAAAAAGTCTAGAAAATCTGTGTGATAAGCTATGTAACGTTCTCCTACAATAAGAACATTTATGCATGAAGGAAAGACTATTAAAAAGAAAAAAAATTGGTGATGAATTCACACGTTTTGAGATGCATTGAACGTGCTGTATTGATAGTATACTCCAGTAAGTTTGCTATTATAGACTAGGATAAGTTCAAGAGGCTGAATGCTTGGTGCTTACACTGACACCTTTTTTTTTTTAGAGAAATCTTTATGCTACTCTTAGCTGGATTGCTAAAGGTGTTTTTCTAAGGTGAGAATGTCAGCTGATGAAATTGAAATAGGCCCGTTTTCCAAATGTGATGCCTACTCTGAATTTTCCCAGGAAAGAGGAGTTTAATTTACATATATGGTGTGGTAGCAGATTGAGCCCTTATGTGAAAGAGTGGTGATATTGGCTTCAGGGAACTTAGAAAATGCTGAAGTTGGAACAGGAATTTCAGAGATACTTTCCTTAGGATTTGGTACTTTCCCTGGATTCCTTCATGACCATTTGCCAACCCTGAGTGCTGGAGTGCTCCCTGCCAAGCAGCACAATGGTGTATCTGTTAATCAATCAGAAACCTGGTGATGGTCAGGCATGGAGTAGTGAATCATGGTGAAAGCCAGACATGTACACAAACATGAAAAAACAGTAACTGAAAGGTGTTAAAATAATCATTTGATTGATTACAGTTTAAGTTGTAAAGCTGCAAATGATTTTGAAGGGAATTAAAAAAATTGGGAAGGGGAAACATATCAAATTGCCAGTGTGAAGAATGATTATTATGTTGATACCTTGTTGAGCTTCCAAGAATACCCTGAGGGAACTAGATGTTTACAGGATCCTGAGCAAGCTCTTTCATCTAGGTGATTATGTACAAACACCCAACCCCCCCCCCCCCCTTTCACCCCCCCAAAAAAATCAACAAAAGTATCTTCCCTGAGTCAAAACTCCTCAGCACTTACTGAACAGCACAGATGGAGAAGTTTCCAAGGGGACTTGAATTAAGAGGCCTAAAGGGTAGAGGACAGAAGTGGGAAAGTCTTGAGTGCTTGAGAAATTCAATGTAATATTTTTCTTTTGATTGAAGGTGAGCAAATATTCCTACCTCAGTTATCTTAAAAATTTCTGCTAATTTTACCCCACTTCTTTTGTCTGCTTTGGTGGATTTTTTACTACATTCAGATGTGTGTATCCCGAGCTGTTACTTAACTGCTCACCCAAAGCCTTCTGCAGAGTCCATGGAAACAGGCCCTCACCTGTTCTGCTTCCCATGCCTGTCCTCAGGTGGGATCTGCTGTGTTCTAGCACTACCTGTTTCCCATCCTTGGCTGTTGAAGGAGTCCATATGTCTGTCATCCCTGTCCCACTCAGATTTTCAACCTTTATTTGGGTAGTCTTTTATTTGGATTTAGCTTAGTAATTTGGCCCAATTAAAGTAATCCTTTTAAGCAAGTGTTTATCTTTATTAAAACAATGTCATAGGCTAAAGCTGTGCCACATTTCCTTTAATTCCTCTTCATTTCCATGTCTAATCTATGTATAGATTCCTATTTTTGCTATCCAAATATCACAATGGTCTTGTGGGTTGTTAATAAATAGCCTTAATAGCCAGGCACAAACTTCCTTTTTCCACTCAGCTTTAAAGTCACAGTTGGAGGCATGACAAAGAGTGGTGTGTCATATTGCCAATTTTTTAGATCAAATACCTTCACTTTTTAGGCAAAAGGCTGCATATTGAATGCCTGCAGGATCTTTGCCAGTGTTAGAAGTGACCCTGAGCAGCTGGTGAAAGAGATTTCGGCAGAAGCATTGCTCAACCTTTGCAGCTCTGGGCTGGGGATGCTCAGTCCAGATGGAATCTGCAAACCATTCCGCTGCCAAACTCAAATAAGCCTTTAGTGGTCATGTGTAAAACAGGATTTTTCTCTGTTCTGAGATTGTGTAAACTTTGGCATATTTTCCTGGAAACAGGAAAATTCAATACCCTTCCAAAACCAAACCAAGCTCCTTCTTAAAAGTGGGCAGCTTTTTTTAAAAAATTTTTTTAGAGAGCAAAAGTTATGACTGTGTCACCATTAAAGAGTTTGAGGTTTTGGTTGGATGGATTTTTTTCTTTGGTTTTTATTTTATTTTTTCTTTTTGTGTGTTTGTGGTTTGTCTGTTAGTTTTTATTTTGTTGATTTTTGGTGTTTTGTTTTGTTGGGTTTTTTTATGGACAATAAAAAAGTCGTACAAATTTGTTGGGAATTTTCCAAAATTCACCCTGAGGCAGATGTCAAGCAGGAAATTTCCATGGCCCAAATAGACTCACAAAGCAGGTTCCCCAAAAGGATTTTAGGGATATAGGCAGCACAACAAGCACTGTTTATACTATAGTGATACTGTCTCTGGAGATGCATAGATTATCTACTACCAAGTTTTCCTAGAGAACCATGAGAGCCATGCTTGAGCTTCATTCTGCAAGATGCAGGTTCACCCCCAGGAAACAGGGGTTTGAGGACTTTCTGCTATATACACAGCCATCACTGCATGCCAGTATGCCCTGTGTAAATACACAGCTCTCCTGCTGGCATCTCCCAAACCAGTCCTGATCTTTAAAAAATGTACAAGTTGTAAATGCAGACACACAGGAACACTCCTAAAAGAATGATCTTTAGCAGATCTTGAGGCAGCTGGTGTTATAAATGTTTTATGTATCTCAGTGCACTGACACAGACTAGACCTTTGGGTGCCACCTGGAGCTGAATGGGAAAGCTGCTCGTGTGAAGCAGTTTTGTTGCCATCCTGGGTGAGACAGATGGGCATCCCCGTGCCATGCTGGCAGTCTGGATTGCACCCATGGGTGTGCAGGGCTCAGCAAGGAGCTGCCCTGGGCTTGCAATGGGAGCTGGGCAGCCAGAGGATAAACCTGAGTGTGCTGCTGAGCTGCTTTCTCTTTGTGCATGTGTGGGCACGTGGCTTGTGGATCCAGGGTTACCCTGCAGACAGCTGGGCCAGCGTGTGAGGATCTGAGTGCCAGTGCTCCTAACAGGGTTCTGGAAGTAGGAGGAAACCCTTTTTTTAGGCTGGAGCAGGAGTCTTCCCACTGGGATATTGCTTCAAGGACAAGATAAACACTTGGTCTGATCGTGCAGTGCAGAATTCCATGTAGTCAAACCCTGAGGTTTCTCCGGGTCTGTTTAAGATTGTGTGCTTACAAATAAGGAATAGGGAGACATTGTCTCTAGGGCCTGTCTCTTACCCCTTCTCTTCCATAAAACACACTTATTGAAGCAAAATATATGCATTATAAATGTCTTCTGGCTATGTTGCTATGCTTTTTTTATCTTTTTCTTCTTTGTGTACAGTTGTACCAGTTTCCTGCACCCAGGGGACAATGATCTGCCTGAAAATTATTTGACTGCTCAGGAGAGACAGTCAGACTGTCTGGTGGGGAAATGATGACAGTGTCTAGAAGGAAGGGTATGTTTTTCTATCTGTACAATTACCAAATCTATTTTTTAGGAGAAATAGGAAGCAAAAGCTTAAGCCAAGATCTGCCTTCACAATCACTAAGTGCAAATTCAAGCACTATGTTCACTCTTGGGCATGGGCTGGCCCTGCTGGCAGACAGCTGCTGTGAGCTGACTTAGAAACTCTGGGCATTTCTGGTGGTGCTGGCTGTGTCCAGGAGCCCTGCTCCTGCAATAACCAAGCCTGTGCTGATCACACATCTGGGGTGTCCAATCTCAAATAATGTATCAAGGGTCTTCCTTGGCACTCAGCATAGAGACTTGGTGCGGCCAGTGCCTACTGATTTCAAGAGAAGTGCTCCAAAATCATTGATTCTTCACCCACTCAGTGATTCCTTTCAAATTTTGTCAGAATTATTTTATTGATTCGGTTTTGGTTTTTTGTATTTTTTTTTCTTTTCTTTAGAAAATCAGTCTTTATCTGTTATCTATTTGATTGCTACCAGGGTGGCATTGGCACCTGAATGTAAACAATCTCACATGTCCCAGAGGCAGTTTTGTGGTATATGTCACCCCATTAAACAGTCTACAACAAGACTAGAAATTTTAAAAAGGCAATTGTAACTCGAAGCAAATATCAGCCTAATTATTTGTGATAACTTCTGTCATGTATTTAAGGCAAGCCCCTGGAATAAGACAAATTTTTTCTTTCCCCTCATACTGTTCTTTTGATATTCTTGACCCCTGTGGTCAGAATCAATGCATTGAAATCCCACAAAAACCATGGAAAGAAACATGAACTTAACATTTCATTCTATCACTGAGGTTCTCCTGTAGATTCACTTCTGAAGACATTTTCCTTTAGGCTGATAACACCTAAAAATAGTTCAGGTTCTATAGTAAACCTACCTTCTATGGGTTTATATCCATTGCCTCACTGGAGCTTCAGTCTGAAATGGTAGGGTTTTGAAAGCTTTTTATGATGTAAAGGAGGCTGTGCAGTTTTATTGCCACTACCCAGCGAAGCGTGGTTCCATCAGAGCCTTTTATCAGGAGTTTACAAGTGCAGCGTTACAAATGAGTTTGCTGGCAGGGAGCTGACCCCTCACTGTGGAAGGCAGAGACTGGTTGTATAATTCAAAACATCAATGTCTGGCCTTCTGGGATTTCCACCTGAAAAAAGACTTTGTATGAAAGGGCTCGAGGTAGATAAGGGTGGTACATGCAGAGCAGTGAGCAAAGCTCAGTCAGCACTCGCTTCATCAGAGCCACCAGACCTCTACACCATGCTTGGAGGTTTTGCCTTAATAAGCTGTGATTTCCACTCATCACAGAGCCCTTGCCATGCAGGGGTGGGAAATGGCACAGCCACAGCTGCACCAGGGTCTGCCTGTGCTGATAAGCCTTGCTCAAACCCAGGGCTGGGTAGCTCAGCAGGGCACCAGGAGGCTGTGTGATCAGACCTCTGCTAGCTCAGGAACCTCTGCTCCAGCTCCCCTGGCACTGCTCTCACCCTGCTTGCCTTCAGCAGACCCTCTTCCTTACACCCCTCTTGTGTTAGTGTGATGGTGACAAGTCCTGCACAGGAATAATTGATTTTTCAATGCACTGGGAGGTGTGAGAAAGTGTGTGTGTGTGTGTGTGTGTGTGTTTGAGGTGGATGGAGCATTTGAATTTGAATGAGAACACTGGAAAAGGGGTTTTAGCATGTTCAAAATGGAAGGATATGCTGAAATGAGCAATAGCTGTAGCAAGGAAGTTTGAAAATGTCAAACTGTGCTGAGTTTTGAAATTTCTGTAATTTATTTTTATGGAGTTTAAGGAGACAACTTGAATTTAAGGGTTTTATGGATGTTACTAAATTTGTGCTTTTGGTGGGGAAAATATGGACATGAAAAATATCATCCAGTTCTGTTTGGAAATGTAAAAAGAAAGAAAAATATAGGCATGACAAAAGACTGTCATTACAAACAAATGTCATTCTGGTACATGATACAGATACAAGAAGAGGAAAAATTAAGACCAGGCAGCCTGGTGAGTAAAAACCAGTAGTGTCAGGTATGGGCTAACTGCTAATACTGAAAAATTCAGGCCAAGGGAAACAGTTATTCTATTTTTTTTTTCTTTTCTCCCACTTTGTACTGATGTAAAGAATTACAATTAACTGAAAATTGAGAATCAGACCCTCAAGGGTAGAAGAGCCAACATATCTGTTTGTAGGGCAAATATGAGTAATGTACAAGGATTTGGAGGATAAATCGTTTATCCTAGAGAAAGTCTTCTAATGCCCTCACAAAGCTGCCTTCTTTGTTTTAAGGTTTTGTCAAAAGAATTAAAAGTGTATGAAAACCTTGGCCAGGAATTAGCTAGTAGCTCCCATGTGGCTTCCTGTGTGCTTGGAAGCCTGTGGAGGAAGGTTTGCTGTGCCCTCACAGTGTGTGGCTTTTGGGCTTCAGTGCAGCAGCCAGACACTGAGAGCATCAGAGTTCGATCTGCCACTGCTTTCTCATGAATAAAGACCATGTGGGTCTAGAGAAAATACAGTAGCATCAAGTGATAATAATTTCTTTCCACCATGAAGTTGGAACATTCTAACACCCTTGTCCATTTTAACACCCAATTTTCTTTCATAAGGAACTTACCATCTTATATATTTTTTTTCTCAAAATCTACCCTGAGCCAACAATCCCGTTCTGCATTGGTTACTTCATTTCACATTAACCAAGATTTTGATTCAGATATTTCTGGTTTATGATAAACAGGGATTAGAGGAGGAGTCAGAAGTGGTTGATTCATGCTGTATGATGTCCAGTTGGCCCTTCTGGGACGAGTTTAGCAGGAATGCTGGTTGCTGTCTGCCTACTGTGCAGGGAGATCCTTCAGCTCGAGGTGTGGAGAAGCCCACTGGCATCCTCTTGCACGGGTCAGCCTTGAAAGCCCCTCAGGCAGGAGCAGGGGAGGGGATGCAGCACCTCCCAGTGGGGGCCAGTAAATACAGTTATGCCCTAAGGACTGCACTGCTTTGCTTTTGTGTTTGTTCCTGGGATATTTTGACTGCTTTGGAGAACTAATATAATTCCTGTTTATCTACCCATTCTGTGCTATGCTTTTTCCTTACTCTGTCTTTAGGTGGGAGTACATTGATGTTTTTGTCCCAGCTGTACAATTATGAGATTAAATGATAGCTTGATTTTGGAGCTTTTTGCATTTTGAAGGGTCATATAAAAATCCTTAAGAAACAAGTAGTAGTGCTGTATTTAGTTTCCAGTCAAAATGGATCTCAACTAATGAAAATGGATGTTTTAAAACTTTTTTTTTTTTTGGCAAAACTCTGAAAGCACTTCAGCTATTTTTAAAGTGCATTTGAAATTTGAAGTCCAAATTTTTCTCTTACCTCATGAAAATGCATGCTAGGAATCCTTAATCCAATATTTTTAAAAGACTTATTTTCTTAATTTAAAAGGGCAGACACCACACCGGGGAGATGTGCAAACAGGAGTCTGGAGAATTACACTAGAATTTTTCTAGTGCTTGCATTGATTGTGTCATTTCAGATGAGGTATCTTGTGCTTCAGTTCTCCCCATCTATGATCAGAGTTAATATTTACTTTATTAAGAAACCTTGATTTAACTTCAGAATCTCATATCCCTATTATGTTATTGCTTATTATAAATCAAGTTAATGCACTTAAAAGGACTCATATGCATGCAAGAGATTACAAAAGTGCTGCTCACATGGTCCAAATGAAACACATTAGCAATATATATACTTCTCCCAGTAGTGTGGCAGAATGTGGAGGCATTTGCAAGATCAGTACTTTACAATAGAAAAGCACACAGCTTTATATTCTGCCAGGAAAGTTTTCATTCTGCTGTACCTGACATGGCTCAGATGGACACCACACACTTTAAAAATCTGTTAAATGGCTAAAGAGAATGGCCAGAGAACGCATTATTATTGCTTGGAGAAGAGCCACCAGCTCACATGATGCCTTGCAATTAGCAAAAAAAGCCAAACTCCTGCCCTTGAGAGAATGTGAGATGGGGCATCAGTTCATAGTGAGGAGAGATGGCTTCTCTTTGGAAGGTGGGCAGAGGATGCCTCACAACAGGAATGAGCTTTAAAGATTTCAGAAGGCTTTGTATATGAGGGATAAAAAAAAGGGAATGGGTTTTGATGATGAGATACAATGAGATATTTAAGTTCCTTGTAGGTTTGACCACCTTCTAATGCAGGGTAGTGAGGTAGGTGGCTGAGTACAGCAGAATCTCCATCTCTGGAGAACTTTAGCTACAAGGTAAGCAAACTTCTGTTTGTTTTAATATAATTGATAGTTTATATCCCATCCTAGTGCGTGCTTAGCTATGTCTGGAGGTCTTTGCCTGCCACTTTTCTATGATTTTATGAAATGTGAATGCCCACTTCATGCATTCTTCTTTGGGCTATAATTGCCTCTGATTCAGTGAAGACTTTGTGCTGTCTCACACTGCCAGAGACAACTTTCAGATTTGTATACTTGCTAAAATTTCAGTTTACTTAGTGGAGTGTGAAACACAGTATCTGACCACAAAAAAAACCCCTCATTTCAGTAAAATGAAGGATATTTTGCTTTAAATATGGAACCTAGGGCTGGTTTAGTGAAGTTTCACAGTTTTATACCACAAAAAAAAAAAATCCTTGTGTGTGGTGTATTTGCCATGTGAGTGATAGATGCAAGAACACAAACTCTACCCTGGCACAAGCTACTCTTTACTGTCAAACCTTGTTCTATTACAAAGGAGAATTTTCTGTTCAGCAACAGACACAGAATTTCCTTTACACCTGTTGGCAAGTAAAAACATTGCTTGCATCAGCTGCATTCCTGCCTCCCCAGAGATTCAACCATTCACCATTTCACTCCAGCTCCCATCTCCACTGAACTTCATTAGGGAAACTTGAGGTTCTTAAGTAAATGACAAGAACACAGTAAAGCAACAAGAAAATAAATCCTTCCATTTGACTCTGCCTTGGGTACAGATTTCCATCCTAAGACTGTTTCTGCACATAAAGCACCACATTGCAATCATTACTCTGAATCTGCCTATCTCCAAGCACCAATTTTGAGAGTTGTTCAGCAAATCTTAATTTTCTGGTTTTTTGTGGTCCTGCTGCAGCAAGGAACCGAACTGGGATAATTTAACCCTCTGCTAATTACACACATGAGTCTATTGGAAGGCTCAGTTCAGGCTGATGTGCTGACTTCTGCTTCATGGTGTTAATTGATGGTTTAATCATTCATTCCTTTGCCTTAGCTTTTGTCCTCTTAGGATGTTGGAAAACTAATATTTTTTTAAATGCATTTTCCTAATAATAATGTCACTTTGGGTCTCATGACTTATTTCAGGGCTAATTTGGCATTATATTTAGATAAGAGCTCCTGCAGAATACTGAGAGGTCATTTTGGAAGAAGCTGCCATAAACAATTGTGATGAGAAAACTGACATTAATGTGAATTTGCTAAATAAAGTGACTGGAGACATCATCTAATATTTCCATGAAGCTGTGATTATTTATTTTTTTTTTGTCACAGCTATGCTGTTTGCTATTTAAAAGTATTATCTTGTATATTATTACCCAATTGCTTCAATTTGACTACAGATTCGTCCTATTTCATATCCTTTATGCTAGGGAAAGACTAAAGCTTCTCTTCCTTACAGATGAGGGTAAAATAGTGTTTTCGTAGATTTGACTAAATCTAATCAATAATTAGATTTTAGTTCTATGAAATTTACCTTTTAATGCTTTTGTGGGGTGTTCTTTGCTTTCTATGGAATTTTCAGAGTATATGTCTGTACCTAAGGTTCCATATATTCTGAAATATTCCTGGGTATTCTGGAATGAGACAAGTGTGTAGAAAAGCAAATATTCTTAGTTCATTGTTTCCAGTCAAGACCAGAAACAATGTTCAAGTTCTGTTCACAATGATTGTTAATTTCTTGCTTTAGAAGTTTGTCTGTACCATGCAATTAGCTGTAGAAGTTGTTGCAGTATAAATGTATTGAGTGATGGCTGTTCTAGAGCAATTTCCTTGTAAAGGCTCTTCCTGTCTCCATGTGGGAGAGTTTCTGCAGTAGGTGCTGGTTGTCCCCCTTTATTCTCCCTTAATCTGGATTGTCTCTTCTACATGAGTCAAAAATGCAGTTTGTGTATTCAGGCTGAATTGTCTTGATTTCATTGACTTCAGTGCCAGTTTATGACAACTGAGAAACTTTGAAATATTTCTTCATAGTCTTTAATGTAAGCCAAAATCCTCAGTTGGATAGCTGAGGTCTTCACAAGTCTGATTTCTGCAATGTAACTCAGAAACCACGTTTCACAGGTGCTGCTACATTCCTTATGGGTTGAAGCAGAACCCCCAAAGGGGAGTTCTGGTCATGGCTTTCGCTATGACCTAGAAAGCTAAATCTTAATGTTGTGTTTTGGACTTTCTCCCAAAACTCCTGTGATAACAAACTACTTTGGTGATTCTATAATGCAATAGCCCTGAACTAATGAAAGAGGAAAGAGGAATAATCCTGTATCTTTGCATTCTCTGTCCAGCTGGCAGCTCTTTGATACAGAGAATTCCTGGACTCATTTTTTTTTTGGCCTTTATGCATTGTGAGCATCTCACAATAGACACATAAAACGTCCAAAGGTGTTTGGTCATGGGAAGCCATTTTGCATTCAACTCTGCCCCAAAACAGACACAAAGATACGTAAACACAATTATGCAAAGGCTCATATATCTTCACTTTTTGTTATGGCCTCATTCTGGTGCAACATCTTTCCCCCTCTTTCTGTGCCCCCTCATTCCCCCCGAAATTCAAGCTCAAAAGTGTTTCATAGAATCATAGAATGGTTTGGGTTGGAAGGGACTGTAAAAATAATTTCATTCAGATTCTCCTGTCATGCACAGGGATACATTCCACTAGATGAGGTTGCTCAGAGCCTCATGCAGCCTGGCCTTGAAAAATTGCAGGGATGGGGCATCCACAACTTCTCTGGGCAACCTGTTCCAGACAGGCTTTTCAGCACCCTCACTCTAAATAATTTCTTCCTAATATCCAGTCTAAATCTAAATCTAACCTCTTTCATCATAAAGCTATTCCCCATTGTCCTACCACTGCTTGCCCTTGCAAGGGCAAGCATTTGGCTTTCCCATTACAAGAGAAGGGGGAAAAATTTTCACCTTATCAAACTGTAGATGTCCCAAATCCGGAATAAAGGACAAAAGATTGTGCTATATATAAGAGAAACATAGCTTCAAATACTGGCTGGTTAATGCATAAAGGTGTATGGGGCTTAAGTCAGACTCACCATTATTGACAAGAGCACCAAAGACAGCCTGATTTCAAAACTGACATCTTGATTTAAAGTCAACTTAAGCATGCTTAAAGCCCTTTCTTGATAGTGCTGCCAGGAGGAAGGCAAATCCTGGAGCTATTCTAAATGTCACCCTTGTATACTTGGGTTGTTTCAGCTGACAAAAACTTGATGGCCACTTGGAAAATTGACATGATAGAAAACACAGAAAAGGATACAACTGCAGCTCAATTAAAGCCACCAAATCTTTCTGACATGATTGCTGTCTTTCTTTGTACTAAAAAGAAGAGGGGGAAAAAAAAAAAAAAAAAGGTCCTGGCTTTTGTGTTTACAAAGCTGTGTGTTCATCTGTAACACTGGAAATAATCCAAGAAGGCATGGCAGCAGGGCTTTTGTGTTCTCAAAACCAAGTTATCCCTTAGAAACTTCCAGACTACTTCTCTGCCTGTCCTCCTGCCTGCCTTGTTCCTTTTCCCCCTTGCAAATTGCTAAGTTTTTGTCATCTCTCAACTGTCATTGTGTGGAGGTCATTTTAGCGTTGTTCTTTTGAGTCTCTTTCCTGCGTTCCCTTCAATTTAGGAAGTTCCTCTGGTACAATTTGTACCTCTCAATTGCTTTCAGTCAGAATTAAACACACGGCTTTGTACCTCTAATTTGTCTAGCGCAAACACCTCACGCACTTGTCAGAGGGGATTCACTCCTTTGTTAGCTGCATTTGTAAAACCAGACTTGACTCATGCTGGAAGGTTTTGCTGGTCCTTTACCCTTCAGCGGGAAATGACATGAAGTCCTGTTTGAAGCATTTTATCTTGAACCACAGGGTTATGCTTATATGTGTGTGCTGGAAAACTAGAGTGGTTTCAAATCCTCATCAACAGAAAATTTAAAACTCTGTAAAAGTAAGGCAGAGTGTGTTTCTGAGAATGCTTCTCCCAGTGCTCCCCACTCCCTCCTACACTGGCCTGGTCCTTGCTGAGGGCTTGGTTCTGTGCTTAGATTCCACTGTTCCCAAAGCCCCTCTGAAGCATAAAGTAAGACAAACTCCAGGAAAAATAACTACAAACCAAAATTATGTTTAACTTATGAATGTAGTTTTCAGGGAAAATCTGAAACTTGCTATAGAAATATTGAAGGAAAATGCCACCACACTAAAGCTAAAGCTCTTGTACCTCTATAATTTCACAGATGGAAATATTTTTACTGTCCTGTTATGTACTCTCTTGACCCCTCTAATAGTTATGATGTATTAGTCTGGTTTAGACATAGACAGCTTTTATGTCCCTCTTTCCTTGTACAACTACCTGCAGAGTAATGTAAGAAACAGTATTTTGAAGAACTTTTCCTGGATGATCCAAACAAGTCAAGAGGCCTTTACTGGGGAGGATACCTCCAGCTGCATCCTTCTTGTTGCAAGTGGGAGCTCCCTAACCCCAGCTTTATGTAACTCTAGGGTTAATATTATTCCATGGTGTAAATTCAGTGGTTCAGATCCTATAATATATGCACATAGTAAATCACTGTTCCTGGAAAGTTGATTTTTTTTTTTCACTCACTCCATATTCCTGTGGCATACAGAAGATGTAAGATGACCCAGTGAATAGAGCAATGAGACTACAAAAAGCTGAAGTCAACCACCAGTTCTTATTACTGTCGTGCTAGTTTTTGTGGTAGGATTCTTCCCAAAATGCTTAGTGGGAGATGTTAATTCTAGAATGAAATGAATTACTTATATAGCACCTTGGTGTGCTTTGTCTTGAGGGAACAAAAAGTAGCATCATCTCCTTGTTTTCCAAAGCCCTTGAAACAAGTCTGACTAGAACAGAATGAGTAAGTTTTTGAGCTGACTAAGACTCTCACAATGTTAACATTCTCGTTTTTATGCAATCTGATACTAGTATGATTATAACCTGTGATTTCTCCATGCATTGCTGGAAGAGGGATTTCAACCTCTCTGAATTCCTTAGCAGATTGACAGGGTATGGCCAATAGTTACTTTCCACTTTTGCAGAAATTAAGCACCAAAATATTCAGAAAATCACACATACTTTCAGGTCTGTTTGATCATCTGAAGGTGAATTGGTAGTAGTACTGCAGATATCCCTTTTAAGCCACACCCTACAGTTTTCCTGAAATATAGTCTTACACAGAGTCATCACTGGAAAAAAATATCTGTCACCAAGTTCATTGCCCATAAAAAGTCACAAAATCAGATGTACTGAGATAACCTTGGCAAGGGAACCAAGATGGAAAAGGGGATCTCTTCATCTCAGCAACAGGAATGTTCCTTTGTATCTCCAACTATGATGGCTGCAGAGATCTAGACCATGCAAGCTGAATATTAAGCCAAGAAACTTGAAAAAGGATCTTTTCTGTTGAAGCAGTTTTCAGATTCAGCCATGTCTATTGGGGAATTGAAAGCTGTTGCACTCTGCTTGGCCATCCAGCACAGATTGAGTTAGGCTGTTTCAGGCACTTCAAATAAATCTGTCCATGAAAGTAAGCCATTACCACAGAGAGCTAGTTATCTCTGCCATTTATCAATTAGACTAAATAGTCTTCTGGCAAGCTCAGGGACCTGTGATACAAGGATGTGGTTCAAGTTATTTGTAACTGAACTGGAGTATTCCTCAACCTCCCTATTTGCATCAAGAGGTGTTTGGGAATTAGTTTCTGAGAGGGTAGGAATAGGGAAAGCTCTTTTGGTTGTCAGAAAAATAGGTATATCTAAAAAATGGCTTAAGAACTGGTGTCAATCAGTCTTCAAATGTATTTGCTAGTGTGTGTTAATGGAAATTCATAATTGCAAAAGATGAAGTGCATATTGATGAAAGATCTTGCAAAGAGTTTATTTTAAAGAGGTAGATGTGTTCCTGTAAGCTATGCAGATGAAAAGTTATATTTATAGTCTGTAAAGGATTAACAATCATAGTAAAAAGCACATAAAAGAATAATGGAACCTTTTGTAGCAATGATGGGCAAGCTTCGGGGGAAGACCTGGTTATCCTACATGTAGCCCATCTTCTGCACTTATGGTCTGCTGTGCCCATTGTGTTGTACCTTCCTATGAATTATTGCTTCACCAGGAATATTAATCATGCAATGTACAGAAATACTGTAAAATATATACCCTTCTTATTTACTATATGATGGTTCTAAGATTGTTGGATGGCCTGACTCAAATTTTGCAAAATTGTGAGACTAGTCATGTACAAAAGTAACATTTATGACAGTTTAGTTAACAAGAACCACATTTATGACTGTGAAAATCATCTGCAATATTTTCTCTGAATATGTGATTTAACATGCCAATTACTTTAGCATGAAGAATAAAAAATAATAATTTGTTCAGCTTAATTCCTGACTCATCAGTGACTTCATTAGCATTATGGTATAGACTAATTTATCCCATCCAGTCTCACTGCATCCTCTGTTAATATGGTTGTGCCACTTCCTCATTGTCTTGCCACAGAGCAATAGATGGAGATAGATCATTAGTATTGTAAAATAACTTACAAAGAGTCTTATCTGTGGGATCAAACTCTATTATTCATTTGTTCCAAATAATTTTTGAGATCATCTTGAGAGGCAGCCTTCTCTCAGTACAATGAGCTGCATAAGCTGTCTTCTGTGTTCTTTCTTAAAGTCTAGGAAGACTAGTGGGGCATTAAAAAATCAGAGGGCAGTGAAAAGCAGTGAAAAGACACTGCTTTTCTTCCCCATAGAAGCCAGGAAAGTCCTTCTAGTTCAATGTTAGCAACAGAAGATGATTAATTCGAAAGTCTTTCATCTCTCAATCAAGAAGATTCTTTCATTGTTTCCTGTCTTCCACTTCTTCAATGCTTCCACTGAAATCCCCCATGGCAGGGTTGTCTCTTCAAATAAGAATCAACCTGTAAAATCTCCTTTTCCAAATGAAATGGGATTAAGCATGAAAGTTTTCAGTAAGAATACTGTTACTGACAGTCTCTCATACTACAGCTGCTGCTTCATTCTCGTTTGCCATAAAAGTTGTTACAATTAGTCTTGGAAACCTGGTGGTTTCAATATATATCTGGTATCCTTATGTCCTTATGGCTGGACTGATGCATGGCACTCAGGTTTGTGCAGCACTCTCATTCTGCTCCCACCTGAGACTGCTGCTTTTTAAAGAATGTAATTTCAAATGTGCGTCTCCCACATGTTGCAGAGGATGTCAAATATTTGAGACCATAGTGCAGTGTAGGTAAGTTGTGGAGCTACAGGTGATCAGCTCTGGACACAACTAGTCTTGAGTGCCTTAGTGAGGTACCTTGGGTGTGGCACCCATGGTCACTCTGCTTTTGGTCAGGCAGAGTATGGACAGGACAAAGTCATCTGTACTTGCAGTGCAAAGGGAGGCAGATCCTTATCTCTGCAGTACTTCATTCTTGCAGTGCAGAGCCATCTGTGAAAAATGGAAAGGTGCATCTCAATGTCACAGTCTTTCAGACATGCAGGATCTCTGAAGTGCCTAGAAACTCCTGCTGATTTACAAAAGAACCAATGAGATGGATTGCAAACCTAAATGAAATAGAATCCAAAAAACTAAACACCATCTTGTTTTCATATTTTTTCACCTTTCCACACCTCTCCACCCCTGACAAAGCCAATCCATTTTTATGCATATAAATGTAGTGCACATTTCAAAGGTAAGCATCAGTGTTAGATCCTAGAGCTATTTATTTCCAAACTCCTTAGCCATTCAATTGAAATGTCCAATTACTCTAACTTACAGTGCACCTTAATAACCCTCATAATGAAGAAGAATTAAAGTAATAATGCATCAATTACACCATTTATTAAGTTAAAGTGAAAGAACATTGATTATGCTGACATATAACCAGTGACACCATTAAAGCAACAATGTTAAATAGCTGGTGTTTTTTAACAGGGTTATCTCAGGCCACTCAGAAGTTCATGGTCATTAATTGTCTTGTAAGTGTAATTTAAGATTTCCTTGCTGAAATAAAAAGATTTCCAAGGGGCTGAAAAGAGTTGCTAAGGTAGATCATGCTGGTGGAGCCTGCCTCTGTAAGGTCTTGCATGGGAAGTCAAGTTCATGATGCTAAACCTGGCTTTTGTGAATGTTCATGGATGTAAATTCAGGTTCTGTCCCAGAATCTGAGACTATCTTTTCTCCTTGTGTAACTGCAGTTTGTCTTTTATCACTGATTTGCCATCTATTTCTGTGCAAATACAAATTGATAATGCTAATTCAAAGTTTTTTCTGAGATTTTCTGTGAACTAGAATCTCAACTTTTTAAAACCAGCCTTGCTTTTACTTTCTCGATCCCTTAAACCCAGGCAAGAAAATGTCATGCTTGTTTGTGGATTTTAGCCCTCTGCTGTTGTTCTGAAGTGCTACTATTTCTATTTCCCATTCACATATGACTTTGGTGAATTACATGCTACTAATATGTTGCCTTGTTTGTTGCATTTATAGTTTCTACACTTTCACCCAAAGCCTCATGATAATGAATAGCTTTTTGCTAATCACTGTTCTTGAATGAAAATTCAAGCAACTCAGTGTTCTTACATTAAAGAGCATGACTTCAGTATGTAGGGTTTGAGGGAAAAAAAAGTGAAAATATTTTAGGGGGATTTAGAAAAAACCCCAAAAGCTAAACAAATCCAGGAGGCAAGTAAGAAAACTCAGAACTCTTTGGCAATATTTTAATTTATTTTGAGCCTGGTCCATGAAATTTGAGCGGATTATATTGGCAATGCCTCTTACACAACTATTTTCATTTGCAGAATTTGAGCTGAAACACAGCTTGAGTATTATATGCAATGTTCCATGTGGAATAAATTATTCTGACAGAGCCTTCATAGACTCTAAAAGTATTGACAGAAGTGACTTTGTGTTGCCATTACTTGATGATTTACCCCACATCAGCTGAGCTACAGAATCCACCACGGTCCTCACCCTGGTCTGATGCAGTCAGAAGATATATGGTGGGTTAAGGTGATGTGATGGTATGATTCACAATTAATGTGCACATAAGATCACATCCATAGTCAGATATCAGCTTGTGTGACAAGCAGTATGCAATTAATCCTTCACAATGCATTTTATTTGCATTTGAGGTAGATGAGAAACACTCAGATGGGCACTTACCAAGGTTAGCTGATGCATTAAGTGGTTAGGAAGTGGTAAGGTGATTACTTGTGGCCACTGCCCTTAATTTCAGACAGTAAAATATATCACCATTGATCCTCAGTCTGCAACCCTGATCAGCAAGGGCAGTGGTTTCTTTCTATACCAAAATAAATTTGCACTTACTAAAACTTTGGTTGTGATGCAGGGAGTTAAGAAATCAAGCAGTATCCTGCTCAGTCATTTCTTTTGTTGTTGCTGCTCTTATGAACTTTTGCTGAGATTTCAAGGAAAATAGAAGATTACTTTCATGGACTGCCTTTTAAAAGTCAATTCAGAAATATGAAACAAATTGTCAGCAGCCTTTGGAAATGTTATGTAGGAACTCAGCTCTCATCTTCTTTCTGTAAAAGCCTGAGGTAAAGTTAGGTGTTTCACAAGATAATAAATGTACCTTAATTCTCATATCCTTGAGCTTGCCAACAGCATGGAAAATACCTGAAAGTCAGTTCAGGAAACAGGACTTAAAACCACAAGGTATGCTTTGAAATGCAACAGCAAGCACAAAGTCACTCCAAGCCTCAGCAAAGTGTGGTAAACATGATGACTCTGGTTTTCTTGTGCAGCATTTTTGGAGCTAATTTGAAGCTGTGCATTCCCAATGCTACCAAGGGCTGCAAGAACTTAGCCAGCGTATTTTAAATGAGGCCTTTCCAATTGGGATAGTCCCTGTGTTGCACTGAACTGCAATGCATTTGCATCAGTAGCTTGGAGAGAGATCAGACAACCAACATAATAAACACAGTAATTTAAAAAAAACCCCAAATTCTTGCTACTGATCTGATCACACTGTCCCACTGGGGTCATTCCCTATTACTTTAGTTTGCTTAATAAGAGTTAGATCAGTATGTGTCCAAAGAACAGAATGGTGTCAGCTCTGGAGATCTTTTGGGTCCAGTCTTTTTCTGGTAATTTTCCTCCAGCTATGCAAGCGGCTGAACATAAAGATAGAGTTGATTTTTTTTTTTTTTTTCGTTTGTTTGCCCCTGCATGTGGTCTTTCACATGCAAAGTATTTGACACTGTCCCTCATGATGCCCTTGTCTCTAAATTGGAGACACATGGATTTGGTGGATGGACCACTCAGTAGATAAAGAACTGGCTGGATGGTCACACGCAAAGAGCTGTGGTCAGTGGGTGATTGTCCACATGAAGACCAGTGATGAGTGGTGTCCCTCAGGGGCTGCTGCTGGGGCCAATGCTATTCNAGGCTGCATGGAAAACTCACAGCAACCTTCCAGCACCAGAAGGGGCCTACAGGGAAGCCAAAGAGGGGTTCTTTGTCAGGAACTGTAGTGATAGGACAAAGAGCAATGGGCACAAACTGAAAGAGGGGATGTTTAGATTAGATATTAGGATGAAATTCTTTACCAAGAGGGTGGTGAGATGCTGGGACAGCTTGCAGAGGGAGGTGTTGGATGCCCCAATCCTGGTGGTATTCAAGGCCAGGTTGGATAAATCCTTGAACAACCTGGTCTAGTGAGAGGTCTTCCTGCCCATGGCAGGGGAGGCTGGGTCTAGATGATCTTTAAGGTCCTTTCCAACCCATAACATTCTATAAATCTATATTAAATCTGGATCAAGAGCTTGTGAGACACTATGATTAGACACTAATCATAACCATCCCTTTCTAAGAATTGTCATACCACAAGACTAGAAGGTAACCAATGGCAACTAGAAAATTACCATTTCTCAGAAAGAAAAAAGTCCTAAAAAACCACCTTCTCATAAAGACCTATTAAGAGCCACTACAAAAGCACAAGGTCTGAAGCTTCTGTGTGGAAGAACAGCTTTTATAAGTGTGCCATGTGTTCAGTGTGGGGAGAAAAATTTTCCCGTGATACAGAGAGGAATGGGCATCTGCTGTGCAGTGGGTCTGTGGTTGCTGTTGTGAGACTTGAAGAATGGGTTAATGAAGACAGCTTTCAGAAATCATGGGAGAACTGAGCCTCTGTTTTTTCTGAGCACTGTGCAAGCATAATGCACAGTCTGCATCCCCCTGCTGTTCCCAGTAATATACACACACACTTCAAAATATTTTTTCACAAGCGTATTTGACAGCTAGAGAGGAGGTGTTGGGGGTGAATGGCACCTGATGCTGTTTGTTCACTATGAATAGCTGTAGTTCCTTCCACAGCAGTTTTCTTTATGTTCCTTGTTGTTCCAAAATTTCTTCTTTTTTTGAGGGAAGATGGAAAGAAGTGTGTTGGAGGTGATTTTTCTGCAGTTCCTCAAATACTCTAAGGAGTGACACAGTGTGCCAGAGGCATGTTCCTGTAGTTTTAAGACCAAAGTGTATGTTGTCTGCCCTTGGAGGTGGCAGGAAAGTACAGGGGATTCAAAATCTGGTGGGAAACGACTGAATGACTCTTTAGGATGGAGGGACCCCAGCTGGGCACAGTTCTGCTCCTCCTGCCTGAAGCAACCAGGCTCTGGAGTGAAACAGTCTCCAAATTATGCTCCAGTTTTCTTGTGGATGGAAGTGGTTGGTTCACATCAAAAGAAAGTCCTGGAGTAAATTAATATAATTGCAGCAAAGTGATCAGGCAGAGACTTGGGACTGAGGACAGAACTTTTTTTATTTGAGAAAGTAGATGCTGTTTAGCAGCGTTTATCTACCCCTGTCTAACTTTCCAGCAGTAAAAACTAAGATAAAATGTAAAATACAAGGAGTTATATCAGCTAATAATTTCATGACCAATAACTGGAAATTATATTAGGCTGCCTGAAAAATAGCTCAAAAGATGAATGTTTTGTGAATGTTCTGACTATTTGGACATAGGATTGTATGAATGATATTTTAAATTGTTTTTTGCTTTTGTTGGCCTAACACTGCAACACAGTTTGCTTAGTAGATTATTTGTATTTGCATACTTAGATTTTTTTTGCTTTACATTCCAATAGATGTGAAACAACAACCATTGACTCTTGCTTCAACCTGATCTCCACAAATCTCAAAGGAGACTTTATGAATGATTGGTTCTGGTGTCCAGATGCATTAGCGAGAGTAAGATGTCAAATTTAGCATGTCACTGCTACTTCAGCATGTCAGTTTTACTATCGCTCTATCTGTGTTTGCCAGATGCATTCAAAAATGCAGTTACATCTTTATTACTATGAAGTACAAGAAAATTTATCTCTGAAAGAAGTCAGTGAGGCTTATTAATTTTCACATCCATCCTCCATTAAAAAGAGTAATCCAAATTAAACACTTTTTCTAGTGAGCAAAATGTTGTTCTGTGTGCTGCAGATACCACATAGTGCATATTTTTCATGAATAGAGCCCTTAGCTTTGGGGCATGTGATGCCATTTCACTGTTAGGGATGAAAACTGGCAGTCTGGTGTCTCAGCCAGTAGTGGAGATGGAAAACCCTAAAGTATGGGGGATACATGTCAGGACATAGCACACTGTAACATCCTTTGTTTTCTAACATAGGATAGTGCACATGAACAGCAGCAATTCTGAGTAGGGAAGGCACCTTAAAAGACCCCTCCCCACAATCAGAGACCTTAAGGTTGATTTCTCCTTGGCATTACTTGCAGAGAAGCAGAAGTGCAGGAAAGGGGAGTGTGAAGAATATGGCTGTAAAAGATGAAGAGCATCAAAAAGAGAAAAACAAGTGAAAACAAAATGGGAAGAAGAGCTGAGAGGTGGCTTCTCTGTTAAGCTAAACAAATCTGGGGGCTTTAACAGGCACAAGTTTGTGAGGCTGTAGTTCTGCCCCTGACAGCAAGAGACTGCTTCACATCACTGATGTAAAGAGATACTGGAATATTGTTTATTTAATTGCACAGCCTCAGTAGGTAAGCATTTTTTGGCTGAGGTAATTTATGCAGAGTGGAATCCCAGTCCGCTATTAATGCAGGTGCTGGTCTCTGTTCCTATGGTTACAGTTGCAAAGAACAGCCCTCTGCTTTTAAGTTGTTTGTAAATATATAAAACTGTCATCCTGGGAACAGAAATTTCCAGAGCTTGGTACCTTTCCTGACGTAATACTTTCCTTTAAGAACTGTTTTAAAAGCAAGGTAAAGAAAGACAATTCAGCTGTTTAGACAGAAATGGAGGAAAGTATGATTTTCTTACTAGGTGAGAAGGCTCGTGCAGACCACCAGGAGGGTGTAATAGGATGCTTGCTCATTTGCTGAATACTCAGTATGTCTCCTTTTCCCAGAAGTATTTCTCAGTCATAATCCTCTGGCCTCACTCTTGCTTTCTGTTATTCCCATCCATACCAAAATGAGGTGCCATGGTCTATCTGTGCTGTTCCCTTCCGTCCAAGGGACGGTATAGAAACCTGCTTTGTACACAAGTCTGAAAAATGTTGTTCTCAGATTTTGGTAGAAAAGGAATGGTAAAATGTACACATTAATAGAATCAGTGACAAAGTGATGAAAGGCTCAGTGAACTTCTAACATGGTCGTACAGTGTTTTGAGAACTACACTTTTTTTCCTCAAAATAATTACTGTCCTTTAATTTAGATTAATAGGCTTTCCTGTCCTATAACTTTTCCTAAATCAAATTTGTTTCCAAAAGAAAATCTAATTCTTTTGAAAGCCCTTTTCTGAATGTTGACTTAGATGTCAGTCACTGAATTTCTAGCTCTTGGATTAGGCAATTTGCGAACAAGAACATGAGCTGAAACAATATTTTCTCTCTAAACTGAATTTGAGTAGAAAATAGAAAATACAAGCACTCTAAGGCAACTCAGTAGTGGTTTCTATGGGGAAAACTTTTGATGGATAAATATATCTTGATATGCCTCTCCCAGTTTCAGAGGTTGTCTCTGCATTGAATCCCAGTAATATATTTTTCTGACATGCTCTGTGGTATAGATGCCCTAGCTTCATCTAAATAAAACTGGACTTTTATATTGAGGTAGTTATATTTCTGGAAAATTAGACAAATTATGATAAGGCTTATCTACTGTTACTTTCTTTTCAAATCTAAATAAGGAATGTGGAAGCTAAATGGAATTTGTCATTAGTAAAACCAGACCTTCTATCTCTCTTTTAACAAGGGTTGTATAGGATATTTACAAATGCTGTAACTTTCTAATTTTTAAATTTAATGCACACACATATACATGCACGATGCCTGCATAGAGGTTTACTGAGTAGTTTCTGTGTTTATAATATATAACTTTATATGAAATGGTATGTAGAAGAATTTGTTTGAACTCAGACAAAAAGGTCAAAGAAGTGTCAGTCAAAAAAGAAAGGGGGAAAAATCAAGAGATGTGAAATAGGGTGCAGAAAAGCTGAGCAGTGGAGGTAGGGGAAAGACAGAAGGATGAAGAATTGATCCAAAAGGTGTGAAACCTTACAGAGAATGTAAGATAACTTCCTAAGTGCCAACCCACATTTAAACTGTATATTTTTGCAACTTATCATCTGGAGTCCTGCTCTCCCTCAGTAATTCCAGAGGCTTTGAGGAACATCTAAAATTTTAGATGCATAGAGAGATCACAGGTTCTATGACTGTACCTATCAGAAATCTGTCAGCATAGGAGAGCAGGAGCTTTTAATCCTTACCTGTACAATCGAGCTCTCTGATGATTCTGCATATCAGTGCATGGTAAGTGAAGCAATAAGAATGTAATCTGGGATCTTCAACTCTGCTCTGCTTTATAAAGAGAAGACTGGAAGCCAGTAATTTAAGAAAAAGCCTTCCTAAGAAAAACTTTTTGTTAAACACGCTGAAAAGAATTACAAAGCATTTTAGTGCGTGTGGCATTTGCAGCTCAGTTCAGATAAATTGTAAGGGATTCATCCTGGCTGCCAGAGAGAGCCTTTGGGACTCTGATGATGTTTCTTATCATCCAAGTTTCTTTTTCCGTTTTTCATCATCAAATGGGAAAACAAAATCCAACATTTTTGTTTGTTCTTTGCCTGTTTTGTTATGTATTTTGGAAACTCTTTGCATGCTGTTTTCTTGTACCAGTATCTGTATACAACACATAGCATGCTATGACTATCATTTATGCATATCTGGAAGTACTTCCATGAATATAGATTTAGTACCAAGTTCAATAATAGAAAATTGCTATTGCTGACAAATGTCCCCTATACTTGACTTCTGTTTTCTAAAAACTTTCCAAGTTTATTGTAAATAAGCCCCAGTGAAAACAAATGGAATGATTATAGTCTGGATTCCCTTCAGAGTGGTTTCTGGCATGTAGGAAATAAATTATAGTGTATTCAAAAAACCAGCTGCTTCCATTTGGGTAGAATATGTTATGATTTAATGAAGAAAACCATCTGCTCCTGAGTAAAATCCTAATTAAACAATATATGACTCAAAACAAAATTAGCAATAAAGCAGTTAATATTTTACAAATGTTGCCTGCAATGTATACCAGCTAGTGTGTTAAAAGCTTCTTTAAATATGTCTGGCTTTCATAATATTTTAATAGACTTAGAGAACATGCTTGCTGTGTCTGTGGCCGGTACCACCAACTCTCCATAGCAGAATTTAGATTTCATAGCACAAGCTAAAGCATTGTGTTGAGAACTAATATGTCCATCATGTTTTAATTTTTTTTCGTTTGTTTGTTTTTTTTTCCTTTTTGCTGCTTAGTATCACATTTAATGAATTATTCTGCAAAACAGATGCAAAAGCTTCTGAAAAAAAGCTGCGGACAAATGGAACAGCCTGCCTGAACACATAATTTCTGTGCCAAAGTCAGATTTGTGAATGGAAACCTCCTTATATGGCTTGTCAGACCTGGTTATGCAACTGTGCAAAAGAACACAGAAAGCTGGTTAAAGGGATCTTAAAAGTGGAGTTGAGATCAGTGCAATATATGGACCCCCATTCTCTGAGGAAACAAATGTCATACTTCACACAGCCTAGATGCTGATGCTTAAACTACAGGCAAGCTTAGAGAAATAATAACTGGTCCTGTATGGTCAATATCTTTTAAGGGAAAAGTACTTTTTTTCTGGTCAAATGTGAAGAATGTGGACCCAGGGGCTGCAGTTGAGGACATGTGCAACCCCAGCTGTATTGCTGGGGTGGGCTGAACCTTGGTTGGATTTCTGTGCCATGGCTTTACCTCCAGAAGCATGAGACCTGATGGGAAACAAAAGAAAAGTGAAGTGATAGAACAGGCAGACAACACTTATGTGCTCTGACACAGAGATATAAGAGGTCTCCTTGTGCATTGTTCAATGAAAACAAAAACCATTGTAAACAGCACTACTGTTTACAATGCTTACTGCATAAGCACTACTCCATCCTGTTCATGGCATATTGCCTCCTTCCACATGTATGACCCTATTTTTTTTAAGTGCTTTCAAGAACTAGTAAAAGATATAAGGAAAACCAGAAACTACAGCTTGCTTGACATGGATATAAAATTTAATGACTCTGAGAACTCTCTCTGTCTCTTTTTTAAGCTGAAGTAACTGTCTGGGTCAAACAAAGATGAAGAAGTTATTATTATATGAGTGAAATAAAGTAATCTGTTCACAAATCAGCTCCTTGCCTTTTTTTTCAAAGTGGATGTAGCTGGACTAAAAACATGAAACTCACACTTCCCCTGCTGTTTCCCAGTGTCGGCTGAATGAAGGGAGATTTTTCTTTGAAATTCAGAGCACTGTTGAAGGGTTTTGTCTTGCTCTGATCTGTACAGCTCTGACTTGCTGTGGCACAGCTATCTGTACATGGTGACCCCACCCTGGGACAGCCTCAGGCTGACACAAACCAGCTGTAGGAGTGGGGCTCCCATCAGCTACCATCCAAGACTGGGTGTGATAAGGGATCAGGACACACACCCCACACATCTGTCTTTATTACCAAAAGTACTTCATCTATGACTCAAACCAAAAGGACTTTAAATTTGTTGTTGTTGTTGTTGTTGTTGTTGTTGTTGTTCCTTGCTTATCTCCAGAAATTCTTCTGGTGTTTTTCCCTGGGCAAGAAATCAGCTTCTTTGGTTTAGTTCCTGAGTAAAATGTTCCAGCTGTGCTGAACCAGGCTACACTGTGGAGGAATGTTTTTCAAGTCAGACATAAAGCTGTTCTCCTTTCCCCTTATACTCTTCAAATTAAACTTCAGAGAACACTGTGGGTTCTCTCATTTCACACCTAGAATATACAGCAGCAGGTCTTTAAGGTAAAATCCTCTGAAAGAAAAATGGAATAATTTTCTCTTGAGGATGCTTTTCTGCTGTCTCTAGGATGAGCAGCAGTTCCAACAAATCTAAAAGTTCCTTAGTAACTCAGCTGTAGTGGCCCCAGTGGATAGACTCCCATCCTCTGTGGTCTGAAAGAATCTGTTCAGCTCTGTGTGGAAATTTTAGACTGCTTTTATTCGGCATTAAACTGCAGTGCAGTTTTGAATAGCAGAGTTAGCCACATCATGTTTTCCATATAGGTGCTGAAGGGAAGCAGGTGCATGTGGGCCAGAGGGCCAGAGACAAAGTTCTGAGATAGTTATGCATGTTGCCTCTTTCCCATTAATGACTTTGTTCTTTTATTGCTTCTACTCAAATGACTTGCTCTGGTGCTGCAGACAACCAAAATTTCTGTAGGAATATTTATTTTTTTCCTTTTTTCTCATCTTCTTTCTCCTTTAAAGTACTCAGAATTACCATCGTAAATCACTAGCTGGATGTAGCCAATACAGCAGCAGTCTTCACTTGTGCAATTTAAAGCCCCTGGCTACACCAAAGCTAATCTTAGCCTTGAGATCATCTAGTTCCACCCCACTGCCATGGACAGGAACACCTTCCACTAGACCAGGTTGCTCCAAGCCCCATCCAACCTGGCCTTGAACACTTCCAGGAATGGCGCAGCCCCAGCTCCTCTGGTCAGTCTGTGCCAGTGTCTCACCACCCTCACAGAAATGAGTTTCCTCCTATCTGAGCTAAACCTGCCCCTTTTCAGGAAGCCATTAGACTTGCTCTAAGAGGTCCATCAGGCCTCTGTCAGGTCCATCAGAGTCTCTATCAGGCTCCCAGACCGGGATGTAGCACTCCAGGTGGGGTCTTCTTTTGATGCAGCGCAGAATATGATTGATTTTTCTGGGGTGAAGGGGAAGGTTGTTGGGTCACATTGAGCTTTTCAGCCAGCATTCCTTCCCTCTCCTGATGTGTTAGATACCTGTCAGTCACTGGCAATGCAGAAGGTGTCTGTCTAGGCTTGGCTATGATTAACTCCACAATAAGGCAGGTTGCAGCTTTTGTCTCAATGCCAGTGAAAATGAAAGGCAAACCTTACAAACCTGTTTGTGTGATGTGGGTACGACAAGGACGTACCTGCCATGAGTTAGCAGATGATTTTTGACACATACCTACAGATATGTTTATCTAGGAAAACATAAAAGCAAAATGTAGATAGCTATGTTTATCCTGCTCTTGCAGCTCTAGCTCTGACCTTTTTCCATGACATTCCTAAGCACCTCTACTCCTGTCCTTAGGGATCTCACCATTTACTTGCTTGCGTAGTCCTCATTACTGATTTTAGCACAGTCTTGGCAGCTCTGGATAAACTCCTTTGTAATAATTGCCCCATGTTAATAGTTATAGAGAAATTGGGTGCATTTCGAATATCACTTTGCAGAAGTGCAGTATGTGGCTGCCTTTTTCTTTTTTAGATTTTCGACTTCGTTATGAGAACAGTGTATTTCTGCCTTCATGTCACAAATGTCTGACTGAGCAGCTGACTGTCACTCAGGTTGTTCTCCTGTTTGAAAATAGAGGTGTTCTGAGTTGAGGTTTTTTCAGTACCCAAGGTATTTTTATCTGAAGAGGTTCAGATATATCCACAGTAGAGTGGCAGAAGTATGGGGGCACCTGATTTGAACAGACACAGACCTTTTTTCAGCCTCGGTGAGTGGCAATGCCCAACAAGCCATCAGGGCCTCCGCCTTGACAGGAAACACCACTGGAACTTCAGAGGTTTCCCAGGGTTGCACCTGCCTCCTCCCAGTGCCTGAAAACACTGCCAAGAAGGATCTGCTGCCTCTCCACCAGACCCCAGGGCCTTTGTCCTCAGGTCCAGTTTGAATCTGGACAGGAACCTCATGAATGCCTTCATCCTGGCTCCTTCTTCTCAGGAGAGGTGCTGGGACCATACTTGTGGGGGAGGCCACTGCCTGGTCCTTGTCCTCATTGTGTGTCCTGCCAGGCCTCCCTCCTGGTCTGCCTTCCCTCTACTTCCCCCTGTACCTCCCTCCCTTCTCTGTGTGAACGGCCATCATATTGTACTGGCCAGCTGCAGGCATCTGGTGGCCCAACTTTGCTACAGGGACATCTGTCTTGGTAGGTCTCTACATGGAGGGGATAGGGTTTGGATAAGGACACACCTGGAGGACAGTACAGTTGTGTCCTCACAGCTTGGTGCTGACAAATGCAATTTTATCTCCTCTTTCTCAGGCATTATGGAGGACTTTATGTCTTGAGGAGTGTCTCATTTTCTCAGCCATCAGGCCAAAGTCTCTGCACTATGGTGAGACCTCTCTCTAGAGCCTCATTGGGCTGCTCTGTGCTGGTACTGAGACATACAAGAACGAGTCAAAATGATGTTTCCCTTGCTGCAGTCATGGGCTTTTTTGTGTTAACAGTGCAGTGGAACAAAAGCAGAGTTCCTAATTTGGACAGCCTGCATGGGCATGATAGGAGAGCCAAGCAGTGTCCTAGGCAGAGCACTGACTGGGACCTGATGCTGTGTTCTGCCGAGCCCGATTAGAGCTCAGCTTGTGCAGCTGGTGCTGGGGCTGGTTCCAGGGGGAATGGTGTGAGGATTCAGGGTGGGTGCTGATATTGGATGGGTGCAAAAACTCGGGCAAGTCTTCAATCCCGGGGAAGAGAAGTGGCATTGCTAACAAGGGCATAAGGTGCTGGCACATGTGGTGGGAACTTAGGGCAGTAGTCAGGGCTATCTGTGAAAGGCATTATGAGAATTTTAAACTGGATGCTTTAAGCTTTTTTTCTCCCCCTGTCGTTCCCCTTAATAGCATTTCACTGAGAGTATGCTCTGCTTTCAGTGGGACTACTGGCAGGTATTGCTTCAGGCAAAACCTGACCCCCAGTTGAGTTTTTGCATCACTAATTTCTGCACTGGAACTTGTACATATTAGTGATTATTTCAGGTCTTAAATGTGTTGTGGTTACATTACTTCTGCTATGAAGATAACTTAAAAATAACAGGATTTTAAATTGGATCTAGTAGCTGTTTTCAGTATGCTTCTTTTGAAGAAGATATCTGTATATGTGTATGTTTTCTCTTCTTTGCAATTGATGAAAAGGTTTTTGAGGTGTGAAAACCAGTGCAAAATCTTTTTATCTTTTTGCAGTGCAAAATATGAGGAAATGTATATTTATTGGTCAATCTTACCTGCCTTCTGCTGGACTGTGCTTGATAATTTCTGCCTCATGTCAATAGAAAAAGCTTGTAATTATAGTGTCAGTTTGCCTTTGAAAGCAGGCCTGGTTTCAGCACTAAAGACAGAAAGAGTGCGCACATATCACTCTTGACATTTTCTCAGAGGTATTACTGCCTTGCTAGCTCACCTATCAAGCATGGTGAATTGTGTTTCTACCCATTGATTACTAGCTTTCCTGGGCAACTGAAAGTGTTGCTAGCTATTACCGGACATGATGTAAAATCAGTTGAATACTTTGGCAGGTATATTGTGTTAAGAAACCGTATTTTTTAAATGTCCTTATGAGGATTTTATTTATGTCAGTTTGCTTTTATCTTATCCTTGTACTGGCAATATCTGTATTTCAGTATGTATGTATGCATCAATGTGTCTACACCAACCTTTTTCCATATTGTTATGATATGCTGTTTTGAACAGAGCATTCATAAATTATAATGGAAAAGGTTGATTAAGAGAGTGATTTTATTTATCATAGTCGCAAATCTTTAAAATCCACAGGGAAGGCTTCTCAGCCAATGACGTTATAATTTTTAATGCCTTTCCTGACCAAGTTTTGGAAATCACACCTTGTCCCTGAATACCCTGAGGATTACGTATCCCCTTGTCAAAAATGGCAAGGTTATTATTCACTCATATAGTGCCAGTAATGTTCAGGGGCTGTAATCATCTTGTAGTGATCCATGTTATTAGATTTCAGCGGTCTGACAACGATTTATCAAATGCCACTTACTATATCAAGAAGGGCAAGCAAATAAACCTGTCCTGTCCTGTCAGCCTCAGCACCAGCACACACGCTTGCTTCCCCGAGCACCTGAGGCGTGAAATCCACCACGGCTATTTCTGATACATCTCGCTTTTAAATAAAAACAGGTATTTCTGGAGAAAGTAATTCGTGTGCCCGTTCATCCGTGCATGGGACCCAGTTCACGAAGGACACCTGTGCAGCCAGGCCAGAAATGCCCTTCTCCGGTAGCACCAGCGGCGCGGTGCCCGGTGAGTGCCGCGGATCGCGGCCCCCGCGGGCCCGGCCCGCCGGCCGGGGCTCGGCCGGGCAGCGGGGAGCGGAGTAGCCGAGGGCCGGCTGCCCTCTCTTGGCCACCTCCACAACAGCAGCCGAAACCACGGCTGGAGATAGCGGCTGGCACTGAGGCGACGTGACCGCTTCAGAGGCTTCGCGTCGAATTTAGAGCAATGTTTATTTCAGTGCAGGCCCAGGAGCTGAAGGCGCTGATCTAAACCCACAGTGCCTCTCTAGCTTGGGTGACACAAGTGACTCCTTGGTCTCTGCTAGTCCATGCCAGAAGCAGAGCCAAGGAACCCCGGCACTGCTCCTTGGGCACTGATAACAGCGACAAAGGAGAGTCAGGGCTCCTTAGCCTGATCCCGTGTGGACTTTCCTCTTTGGCTCGTGTCATTTGTCACAGCAGTCTTTTGCCATGGAATTTACATTTTGATGAAACACCGCAGCTATCATTATTTCAGCAGGATTGCCTTTGAGTGGCAGCTGTGGCGTTGAGGCACACATGTGCCCGCATGATAATACTTTAGTGAGGCTTGGTGGGGAATGCCATCAAATTTCTAAGGTTATTCACTTTACCAGCCATCAAACCTGCAAGTTCAGGAAGTATGGTAGATCAATCTTCTAGAAAAACTTGTTCTGACACTAAATAGTGGTTTCTCTGTGTGTAAAATAGAACCAGGACCAGGAGTTGGACCTGGATAATCCATGTGAGTCCCTTCCAACTCAAAATATTCTGTGATTCTGAAAATAAATGATCATTCAAACAGTATTTAACATATGAATAAAAATAGCATGGTTAAGTGAAAAAAACATTTGATCAACCTTTTAACAGTCAGATAAGAATGCCTGTTAACTAATAAACTGAGAGTTTAGTGTGAAAGAGACTTCATCTACATAGAGTCCTTGTCATCCTACTAAAAGAGAGCTTTCTACAAAGAATGTAAATTATATTTATGTGCTTGATAGAAAAATGTAATAATAATCTTTTATTTATGCTGAAGACTAAGCTAGCTACTGTTTGTAATGGAGCTCGGTTGGTTTGTCCCTGTTGAGGATTTAGCCCCATCCTTTTTTTTTTTGGTGCTAGATTTCTCAGCGATTTACTAAAAAGTAAAAGGGAACGTGGAATATAAGCAAAACTGAGTATATGTACTGAAACTGCATCTTGCTGCTGTTACAGTCAGGTTCTGCGTGTACAAGATGGTTAAGTAGCAAACACCATGCCAGGAGTTGAATGTATGTGCTCTATTTCCAGCTCTCTTGCTATGTAACTTTAAATATCTCACTAAAACTCTTAACTCATGGAATTGTTATCTGAATGTTCATAACTATCACAGGCATGTCTTTGCATCTGTGAATCAGCTGCCATTTATGAAGCCCCCTTAAATGCCTAGTGCAAAGGCACTGTTTGAAGGCTTGTTGCTGGTTTGTTGTGTGACATTGATATAAACAGAGCAGCTGCCATGACAAGACAGACAGCCCTTACTGCTGGGATGATGCTGGCATTGGCATGGGTACAACCCATGTTAAATTTGTCTGTTTGGTGCTCAGAGTTTGGAATAGAGGTAAGCCTTTGTGTCTTTTGAAGAGCTGTGTGAATTTCCTTAGAATCACAGAGCCGAATGGTTCAGAACAAGCTTCAAGGCCAACAGAATGCATATGGATGTAGAGAGGAGAAAGACGGGCCCACAGTGATAAAAGTTCACAGATGAAATATCTGAAGCATCCACTGAAGAGCAGACAGCCATGAATCAGAATCAGCTGCAATGTGCCACTTTTAATGTGAGAACTCTTGATATCCTTTGAGCTGCAACAGGCATTTAGATCTTGTTGCAACCAATTTTTGTTCCTCCTAATTAAAACCAGAATGCATTCAATACTCTAATGCAAAATGCTCATATAAATTACTTGCATTCTTCTACTTGAGTTGACAAGTCAAAACAACCCCACAGGAGAAGGGACTGCAATATGCTCTGACAGCCTATGCACAGTGCTCATTGATAAGACAAACATTTCCTGAGATGCATAATAAAAAACTGATCTTAAAAACCTTAATAGGCAGGACAGAGTGTGCAGGCTGCCCACTCGAGCTACCTATTCATCTTGTGTAGAGCTTATAAACAGTGGGTGACATGGTGCTATATTTTCATGTAGTTTTATTATTAGTTAACAAAGCCAGGAACAATATTTGAATAGCAATTCTATGTTTGGAAAGGTAGGCACTTTCAAGGCACATAGAGCTGACACGCCCCAAGGCTATACCTCATTAGTTTGCTTATGTTACCTAGCTATATATCTCTGGGAATGGAGTAGGTGCTTTACATACAAATAAAAATGTGGGCGGAGGAGGAAAGAGGGCTGAATTATTCACTTTTCTGCCCTGCAGCTTGTGTAATCATGCATGCTATGGCAAAGTGAATGTAAAATACCCTAAGCAAGGTTTGAAGCTGGTGTAAGTTAGTACAGCCCTGTTGAAGTTGACAAATATCATAGGCAGCTGCTGTGAGGGCTTAGACCTGCATTATATTCACTGCTGTGAATGACTGTAAGGAATCAGTTCTGAGGTTCCAGGCCTTGTTTATACATACTAAATAAGCATATCAAATCAGGGGGAATGATCTGAAAGCAAAATATTATTTTGAGTTTTACAGGTTTCTAGACATGTGAGCAGGTGACTGGACTCCACTTAGGCAGATAGATGTCAGCTGGCTGCTCTTGAAGGGTAGGAAAAATAGGTGTCAGAGAAGAATTCCTGTTCCAAGACAATAATTGACTCTTTTTTTTTCTTTTTTTTTTTTTTTAATATTTCATAAGCAATCTAAATTGGGAATAAAACTCTTAGTCAATGTGACAGTGGCAGGGGTTAGTACACAAAACAAATGCCAGGAAAATGCATAAAAAACCAAATGCAGTTTCTGAGTTAATTAATTGCTCAGCACTGGTAAAGCAATGTAACCATTTATTAAAATAGACAAGGTTTTGTGTGCAAGTCACAGCTGAATTGCCTGCTAATTAAGAAAGAGCTAATACTCATTTAGATAATAGTCTTGTCAATAATTGTGGACAAAAGGAAGAAAAATTTTATTAACAAGAAAAAAATGGAATTGATGACTTCTGGATATTGAAATCTGAAAAAAAAATTAATGAGCTTGAGAGATATTGATACTAAATGGTACCAGACACTTCCTGTTGAGTGACTATATTCTCTTAGACACCTGCCAGGACACTTTTCTCTCATCACTCATCATTATGATTGGCTAGGGTTTTATTGTGTACTTGATAATGTACTTGAGGGAATATTTAAATATACTGTGTGGGAGTAAAGAGCATGAGAATAAAAATTTGATTGTAATAATTTCTTTGTTTACCTACTGATAGAAATTCCAAACTTCATATTGTGTATAAAGATGCAATTTTGAAAAATCTATAGGCATCTTATTTCCAAAACTCATTGGAGGGATGGTCCAAGCCACAGATGGGTGTTTGGGCTACATCCACAAAAGGTTTTGGGTCTCACAGGACATACCTGGTGAAGTGAATGGCTTGCAGATTGTGGCTTTCCTGGGGAAGCATGACAATCCAAAATGAAATACAGAAAGAGGAGCTCCCAGTGGTAGTAGTAAGTGCAGGGACATTCTGAAAACTATCCTTTCAGTGGTGACGGCACCATCCTAGTATGTTTCATACACTCATGAGCCAGGACATTGCTTTGGTCTTACAAAAAAATCTTGATTCTTTCCATTTACATGACCAAGAGTGCTGTCCCTGTCATGACCACTTTAAGGAATTATTTAGAGGTTGTGACTGGGCTGGAAAATGAGATTTGCCCTTCTCAGCCTTCCAAAAATTTATTTTTCAGATTTATGCCTTACAGGCCAAATACCTGGGCTTTGCAAGAAGTAGGTCTCTGTTCTTCAGGTCAAACAGGCAAATTGCACAACGTGAGCCAGATGTCACCTTGATTGCAGGCATCAAAAAGAAAACTTCATAGTTCTTTTTCTGACGCACTCCTGTCATCTCCTCTGGCAAAGATTTTACTTTCCTCTACACCAGACAAGTTTGTATGCTTTTCTATAGGCCCTAGGGGTAAGCCTAGGCATATCTAATCTTAGGAATCTCTAGTGCAAACTTTAGCTTCCGAGTGAATCATTGAAATTTCCTTTACAGACAGTAAGGAACAGGACTGTCTTGAACAAAGTCTTATTGTATTGTAAAGCAGATGTGCAAAATAGGTTGCATGAGTCCTGCCTTAAAATACATATTTCTTTCCTCTAGAGAGCTTCAGGTAACTAGCTCAAGATACACTTCCAGAGAGAAGCAAGCATGTCAGTGCCACCCATATAAGATAAATCCCTCTCTAGATTTCAAGGTCTCCCACATCTAAAAGTCATTGAAGAGGTAATAGAGAGTGAGAAATAGACACTGCTTCCTGTTTCCTTCTACTTCTCTGTCTCAGGCTTCTTTAAAATTTACAGAAATTATACTCAACTGTTATCAGTTGTCTTATGGAGATAACTAGAAAATTAGCTATGTTTTGTTACTGACCTTTTTGTAAGGATCAGTCTGGAAGCCTGCATGTCTTCTATTTTGCTTTTCTAAAAGGGGTCAATGAAGAGAATGAATCATTCTAAGTCAGTTGGAGTTAGATCAGCTTTTTGGGAAGATTTTTATATGTTTTTCGTAGTCCCCTTTTCTGAAGTTCATTCTGATATTGTGTTTGAAACAGATTCCCCCTTGTAAATTCTGAGCATAGTATAATCACAAAGAAACTGATATTCCTGTAATTCTTTCTTTTTTTGCTTCTCCACATCCACTGTTCATCTGCATTCTGAATGTTCTGAGTTTTGGGACTTGTTCCTTGGACCTAGTGAACTCACAGTTAATTGACCTTGACGTTGATCAGTGAGATGTGACCAGTTAATTTGACTCTAAAGCATATTTGAGCTGGCAGTTTTATTTTTCAGCATTCTTAATGGAAAAATGCAATGATACGTTGCAAGATGCTGTATGTCTTGGAAACCCATAACATTTACAAAATAAACATCAAATATAAAGAAATAAACTAGTTGACAAGTTGTGTCAAAGAGGAAACTTTGAGCTGATCAAGCTTCACTTCAAATGCTGGAAGATGCTGACTGTGTCATCCAAAAGTTATGAATGTGTGTGCTGATAGGGGGATTTCAGCCCTGCATGCCTATTGCTACAGAGCTGTAGGCTGCTTTTCTTCAGGTCTAGGCCAATTTTCAAGAAACAGAAACTGTTCTGTATCCAGGTAGTTCTGCCAAAAACTCCTCAAACAAAACCAAAATAACTCTTGTGCCTAATTAAATCTTTACAATTTGGACTTTTTGGAAAATGAATATGTACATCACAGTTTTAATTTTCAAGTCCTTTCCGATTAAAACCCATGTCATCACCTGTCAACAATCTCCATGTAACAAAATACATTATTATGTAGATAGCAATCTATAGATATATCATGGATAGCCTGTTGGTGGGAAGTCATTATTTGTCAAGCTCATTCTAATAAACACTCATTTACTTGGGTTTTGTTTGTGGTGCTCAAGCTGAGAAATGCAATTTAGTGGGATTGTTTATTTTGCAACTTAATGCTAAATCAGGAGGGAGAGGCCTTTCTTGGCAAGGATTTCAAACACTTCTGAATCCGGAGATTAAGTCTGCTTGTCTCTGACTGTACTTAATGATTTTTGATTACTAGTGCTGATAAATATAAGGGCTTAACTAATGGCTACAGAGTGAGGATAAAGGTGATAATTTGCTCAAGGGTTTTAACACTGACATCTTGAAAAGAGAATCCTTGGAATGAATTCAGCCATATACTCATGTCAGGGCCATTTATTGCTATTAATTATAATTTCAAAACCCCACCTCTTTAAATCACAGAATCATCAGTGTTGAAAGAGACCTTCAAAACTATCTTGCCCAACTGTTGACCCAGCACCATGGTAACCACCCCGAAACAAGATCCCCAAGTGCCACATCCAGATGCCTCTTTGAAAACTTCCAGAGGCAGTGACTCCACCATCTCCCTGGGCAACTAATTTCAATGCCTAAGCCCTCTCACTGGAAAAAAAATAAATCTAGTATCTAATCTGAACCTCCTCTAAGCACAATTTAAGTCTACTTCTTCTTGTCCCTTTACTTGATACATGTCAGAAGAGACTGACCCCCACCTTGCTACAAAGTCTTTTCAGGTGGCTGTAGAGAGAATATGAAGTCCCTCCTGAACCTCCTCCTCTCCAGTCTGAACAGCCCCACTTCCCTCAGCTGCTCCTCATAGGATTTGTGTTCTAGACCCTTCTCCAGCTCTGTTGCCCTCAATGCTCCAGCCCCTCAGTGTCTTTCTTGTCATGAGAGGCCCAGAATTGAACACAGAATTCGAGGTGTGGCCTCACCAGTGCTGAGTACAGGGGGCAATCCCTGCCCTGATCCTGCTGGCCACGCTATTGCTGACACAGGCCAGGATGCCATTGGCCTTCTTGTCCACCTGGGCACAGCTGGCTCATGTTCAGCTGCTGTCAGATGGCACCCCCAGGTCCTTTTCCTCCAGGCAGCTTTCCAGCCACTCTGCCCCCTGTAGAGCTGCAGGGGGTTGTTGTTACCAAATATTTTAATAAGTTTTGTCTTGAACAGTATAGAGGATCCAGGTAAACATTGTTGTTCATATTTATGTAAAGACATCCAAGACATGGCTAGGAGGAATGTATTGCCCAAAGATAGGAAGAATTGAGTTGATTATATATTGTTTATTGTAAAGATTATCAGGCATAGGTTTACTAATACTGTGGGGACACAGTCCAAGCTCATGAATTGTCCCTTGGATTAGAAAGCCTAATATTCAGGTCTATTTTGTTTTCCTGTATTTTACCACATTTATGTTAAATCTGGAAGTTCTTTCAGTCTTGTTAGCTATTTTTATAGAGTGCATGCAATAAAGTCTAGTAAAACTAATGGCCCCATGAAGTCTGTGACTAAATATTCTGAAATTTTCTTTGATTTAGGGACATGAACAAGCATCAAACTTAAAGCAAACTTCAGTGCAATTCTCTCACAGTTTATTCAGTGTGAGAGCAAAACTTTAATAAGTGCTTGAGATTCACTTGGTCTCTGTCTCAACCTTTGTCTCTTATCAGGTTCATCAAAGCTTTCATGAGATACAGAAGCTTTTTTTGATGAAAAGCAGATTAGGACTGCAGGATGGTACTGAATTTTTATTTTTTTTTCCAATCCTGAAGTTTTTTTAAAGCAGAGTACAGTGGCTTTTAACACCAAAAAAAAAAAAAGAAAAAAAAGAAAAAAAAAGAAAAAAAAAAAGTGTGATTTTAGACAGTTTAAAGTAGAGCATCTAGACAGGAAAAGAATATTTCTTTTCATTCCCCCAAGCTCTTAAAAGCATCTGGTAGCTGATGAACCTTTCATTCTAGTGGGGAAGTAGAAGTTCAGTGTTAAACTGGAAATATCATGGAAGTGTCCAATTTGTTCTCTTTCGAGGTGTCACAGCTTTTGCCTACAGTCTGGCCTAGCCCTTTGCATGAGATGATGGCTCTGAAAGGTATTAACATTTTTATTTTTGTTATCAAGAAACTTTCCATCCCTTTCATTGCTAATTTAAAAATAAAGACCAAAAAAAAAAAAAAACCCAAAAGCGCCAAGCAATTATCTCTGTTCCAAAATCACCTTGATGTTTGTTGTTGCAAACAGGCTTCTTTTCCAGCTTTACCTGGCTGTTTGGTAGGCTAGTAAAGAGATGAAGGATGTTTAAAAAAATGACTTCTGCACAGTGAGACTCAAGGAGAAAAAACTGAAAATTTCTTTTAGGCTATTTAGGCCTCTTGGATTACTGAACTTCTTTCTTTTCAGTACAGGTATTTGGACAGCTCTGTCTTAGAGGCCATTTGACAACAGTTTAGGGATGTCTCTGTTGGGGTCACCTCACTCCATTTTCACATTTGTCCTAGCAGCTTCACCATCCCCCTGTATCCTACTGCAGCTCGAATCTCCATGTAGACTCCCCATAACTGCCTGTCTCTCACCTTTATCTCTTCAGGTTTGGTCTGTTCAACAAAGCTCCTTCTTGCTGTTTCACTCCTGGCTCTTCCTCTTTTATCTTCTGGTTGTCCAAATCTCTAGACAGTGAATCACAGAGTCCTAAAGGGGAAGTGAAATGCAAAAATAGGGTGCCTGATTAGCTGATGCTTTTGGGAATGGCTCCAGCCCCATCAGAGACCTTTTTTGTGCAGTCTCACCATGGAAAATAGGCAGGAGTTGGGTGCTTCATGTCGGTCCAGTACATTTGATCCTGGTCTGAAACCAGAACCTGGCTGACACTCAACCTCTTCTCTGCCCTCCTCCTCTTCCTGCTGCCAAATGCAGTGTTTTTCTTTCTTGAAAGCTACTGATCATCCTCCTTCAGTCCAGTGGCCTTCACGAAAACAGTGAATTTCAGGCATGTGGTATGAGAAACTCCTTCATTTTCTCTTCACTTTCTGCACTGACTGCAGGAGGGCAACAAAAAACTGCTCTTCTCCTTTTCAAAGACACCTAGCTGGTGGTGCCTTAAACACAACCTTTTAGAGAAAGATGCCCAAAGCATAATAAAAAGGCTGAAATTATAAATCCATTGCTGTCACAGAGCTTTCAAGTTCCTAATTGACTTGCCTGTGCATAGCTGGTTGTTTTCTTTCTGCATAGCAGCATGTAATTAAAATATTCATATGCAGATTGCTGCCCATTTAGGGCTGAATGCTGCTAGATGCTGAGCAAAATGTGAATAGTGCTGAGAGATTTCAGCTGCCAAGGAAGAGAGAGGACGCTCAAAGTAGTCTGAGTTGGCCAGCATCTGGCAGAATGCCTTAACATTGATTTGTTCTTATGTTAGAATAAAACTGGCAAGGAACAGGAAAGCAGTTTAGGGCTCAATTAACAAACAGCCTTTAAAAAATGTATTTCACTTTCTGCCTTAGGCTTTGCCTTAGGGCTAGCCCTGTTCACAGAGCTAAGACTAAAAGAGAAAAACTGCTTATATACATAATATCCTGTAAACAGCTATCCCCTCTATAATAAGGGTGATTCAAAACATCTCAATGTCACAGACACCCTGGTACAGGAATCAATCAGGCTGGTATTAGGTCAAATTATTCAGTAGAATAGCTACAACTGATTTGGAAAAGGCTTGTTTGTTTGTTTGTTTTAAGTTTTCATAGTGTTTGAACTGGAAAAAACAAAATAGTAGAAGAAGAATATTTTGAATTTGGGCATAAAGTAGGCTGGGCTGAAGAAGTTATATGGCACAAGGAGACTGTTGCTGTGTCCTGGTCATGGAGAATATTGTGGTGGAACAAGTAAAGTTGGGATGATGCTGTTGGGACATATTACATTAGATAAATATATTAATTACAGCAGTGGCTACTTCTTTCCTGTTGCACTTCACAAAGGTGCAGAGGGCCTATGTTGTAACTGAGGGCCTATGTTGTAACTGGGGGTAGTTTTGATTAAGTCACTTTTGTGTTCTTACAAAGGCTTATGTTATGGCAAAGAAGAATGGTTTTTTTGAGAAGTGTTTTTGGAAAAGCAGTAGAAGTCATCTCTGCAGAACAACTGTGACTGGGGTCATGGTACTGTGATCATCTTTCTAGGAGCTACTGCCTGGAGAGAGGATGTTCCACTGCTGCTCTCCCTAGCTGCAAACCGTGTAGGAGACTGGGGATTTGAAATTCTTCAATGCATTACAGTCCTTTTACTCCTTTAATGGGGTCAACGGCCATAGCCATACCGTCTTTGGCTGAATTTTCTGAGGTTTTGCAGAGGACTTTGTGCAGAAATTAAAAGCTAAATCAATAAAATGGCAAGACAAATATCCATCTACTCTTTCTCATTAAGTTTATTTTTGATTATCTGACTTTATGAAACTTTTTTGCCTCTCCTTCCATTCAAGGCAAATTAAGGTGGTATCAAGAGAGAATAATTCCTTCTAGAGCAAAGCAATTCACTGTTAGTCTACATTCTGTTTGTCTATACAGTTTCTCTAAATTGTTATGGCAGTACTGATAAAGAGATCTTTTTCATCCTTCAATGTATTTGTTTTTCATTTTGGAGAGTAGAGTGTGTCTGATCACACACTTCCTTTGTTCTCTTTGGAAAGAGATGCAGAGTAATATTTCTAAATTAAGCTGATTCAAGGTTTATTAGTGCTGTAAAAAACCTGGTTTTGCTGCCCAAAATATTGAGCTTGGGCTGGCTTATGTTCTGGGGAAGAAAGAGATAGCAGAAAGGATATGGGAGAAGATGTTGCACAGTCAGATAATGAGCTTTGGAGAGCCAGGCTTGCTGGTTTTGCTTCTGCAGGAGGAACAGGATGCAGGGCCGACCTTTGGGAAGGAGGCACACCACCTCTTTTATTTAGCAAGAGAAGCCACAAGAACCAGCCCTCAGGGGTTTATATAGACATCATAATTCCGAGCAACTCAGCCAACTGGCCTCAAAGAAACACAACAATATCATTGCATTCTCTCTTTCTTAATGGGAGCTTCTCTGCTGAACTTACACGGAAAGCACAGCATGGGATGTAGGCTGAGGAGTGGCAGATGCTGCTCTGATGTTCTCTGTTCACTGTGTTCAAATCTGTAACATGGAAATGATCCAAGGGTGATGGTAAGAGAAGAAAACCATTCAACTAGCCTATGACAAAATATCATATTGGAATGTTTGGGTTTGGGGTTTTTTTGTGTTTTGTTTTAATTTCATATCAGCTGCAAAAGTTGAGGCTCGAAAATAAGAATTATATGCTATTTTTGTAAGTCTTGCAAATCCCTTTGAAAGTTAATTTATCATAAGCTTGCAAATGACATGCCTTTTTCATGAAAAGTTGAATAATGGCTATGAACAAGTAAGTACAGGATCTCCTAATTGTATTCAAGTGGTAGTAACTGATATAGGTATATAAAATGCTTTAATAAATAACATGTGTAACTAGTTCTCAAAACGAACTTCTTTTGCAATCAGACAGTGCTTTTTTATATTCATTCTTGCTAGGGAATGAGACTACAGTTTTTATCTACATTATGTAGATTCAGTTTTGCAATGGAAGTTTAATTTTATTTTTTTGAAGGCATCTGATATGAAAAAATATCAGAATGTTTAAAATTTCTCCTTGAAAAGCCATTCAGATTTTAAAGAGCAGTCGCTGTTAAATATTACACTTGGTTAAAGATGGATAGTAGTTTTTCATCTTTGCTGAGATTGGATTTTTCCCTGCAGTCCAGAATACTTGAGTGCTTTGTCTTCTGTGAGAGTGAAGTCCTTTATTTCTTACTATGATATATTTTAATATGGCACCTGCTGCTGTTCTTGGAAGTCTTGGAAGATTTATTCACAATCTAGTTTTAAATACAGATCAAATAACAGGGGTATTGTCTATTTTTATTTTCTTTCTCAGATCTGTTTAATTGTTTACCCCTGTCATTTCATATCTTAAGATGTCAGAGCATGAAATTTTCTACCAATTTGTTTGTGTGGTACCTGGTAGATCTGGATTCAAATGGAATACCTCAGTATTGTATTCATCATAATTATCCATTAATGTTGCATCAGCAGGAACAAGTCTTCTGAACAACTTTCAAACATTCCTGTTTCTTGCAGCCCTTTCAGTCATAGACTGACTACTTTATATTTTGTTAATCAGGTAAAGATGTAGCATATCTTTATCTGTAATGCCTTTTTCAGGTCTGCCTGTACAACCCATTCCTTTCATTTATCTTCTTTTTTTTCTGCCTTTCTATTCTGCTCTGCATATCTATTTATCCCTTCTCAAACAAATAGTTCACAACTTTTTGTGGTATATTCCACAGAGTCCCAGCTGACAGTTTGTGTTTGACATAAATGAGTGGACATTGTGCAATCGGAAAAAATCCCAGCTGGGTTTAGGTGGAGTTGCTTGTGGTATAGATAAAGACCAAACTGGTTTGTTAAGTGTGTAAAGTCTCCAAAATTCAGTGCAGGATAAGGAAAGGAGTGGATGAAAAGGAAATCTTCTTGGTATTTTGAAACTTCCAGCTAGTTTTTTGGTACCTTGATATTTCCAAATACTGTCTGGTTTATAAACCAGAACTGCAAAGATGCTTGCAAAGGTGTGAGGCTCATAAAGAAAAGAATCATTTAGACATTTCATCTCCTCAAGAAATGATGTCTGCTGAGTGTGTGTGTAAGGATGAACTCACAGTTAGAAAGCACAGTTTGTAATCATAACCTGTGATTCTTTTCTACCTGTACCCCAAATTGCTTGTAATTCACTTAATTTCTCCCTTTCTCAGTGGCTATAGCAATACAACCTTGAAAATAAAATTATAAAGCACAATTTTGTTTCTCCTGAAAAACAGTGTAGCATCCATTTGTTAAGAATCAATTTAGACTGAAAGTACTTTTTTCCTCTTCCTTTTTTTTTCTCCTTCCCATAAAAAAATATTGGCACTCCTGACCC